>JACBKR010002275.1:0-35602 GCA_014218235.1 Colocasia esculenta
TATTACAAATATGAATAATATTATATATATACATGATATATAATATTATATATATAAGGGGCGAATCGGCCGATGCGGGCGAATCAGGGATCATGTTTCCCTTGATTCTCACCGATTCGGGGAAATCAGATCGATTCACCCCAGACCATGATGCCGGCCAACTTCGTATACATCAAGTTGATTCCCTAGTCACTGACATGTCGACGTGATAATGTTGGTGACTAGTTTGGAATTTTTTTGGGTGATTATTTAAGGAATAAAATATTTAAAAATAATCATTTTAATAAGAAACCCATGAGTCTATGCCACAAAAGGGCTCATATCTAGATGACGTACCTATCCAGTATCCAGTTACTAGATCAAGGTCTCGTGGAAGTTCAACATTGGCAGGAGGGTCTAAAGCAGTATGTATAGTGCTATCTGTTTCCTTTGCTTCTCTTCAGGCCTATGAGACAACATGTGGTATCAAAACTTTGTAGAAAGCTTGACATTTTTGGGCCTCCTAATTTCTTCCTGTGAATAGTTTAGCTCGTTAGTTGAGAGTGAAATTTGCCATGAAACCAGCAACTCAGAACAAAATCTTTGCCATCCATAAAGGTTGTGTCTCCATGTTCATGGTTATGTTTCAAGAAGGTGACGTGTGAAACTTGGTTTATTTTCTTGACTCAGCTAAAGAACTTCATAGTTCAGTTCCTTTGTTTCAGATGATTGATACTTGACTGTCATTCTTATCAGCGTCTCCATTCAGTAATTCTGTTATCATTGTAATTAAAATTCTTATTTCTTTAGTGTGGAATTTTAATCTTCTATTCAAACAGTGATTTGAGGCTATATTTTGATTTGATATATCATTGCTGTGTTCTCTATGCTTACTGGATGGAATGTGTCATTTTCTGGGTGCTTTTTTATTAATGCATTTAAACCACCTGTTTTCTATCAAAATTCATCCTTTACTGGCTATAGAACCCCTAACATGATGTGCCACACTTCTTTTGTGCATGCCTTCTGTAGGTCTTCAGTTTCTAAGGTAAAAGATTATATGCTTCTAAAGATTTGGTCTCAAGTTGAATGATATTAGTAGATACCCACTTTACTAAGGTGGTACAGAGGATGTGAAACCCTAATATTTGAACTTTAGCATCTATCTTCCCCTAAATTATGGCAAGATTAGCTTTTCTGGTGTCTCCCATATCCTGGGAATTATGAAATCATGAGCAGCTAATCTGAGCTGTCTGCCTTATTTAAGAAAAGAATTTTTCTTAAGGTGTTTATCCGCTGTAATCATTTGCAATTAACTTTTAGTCTCTGTATCTTGAATATTTAACTTTTTGAACCCAAGAAACTGAACTCTCCTTAAGAGCTTTTTTTTCAGGGCAAAAGCCTAATAGCAACAGATTACTGGGACAAAAAGCTCAAAAACTCTTGAGAAAAACATTGATGAAGAGGAAAATCAGTAACGTATGCCTTAAACATGTATTCTCAGGAATTCAAAACTACATTCAAAGATAAAACACTTTCATTGGCATGTGCTCTTTGGTGGTTCTGTTGAGATCTAACCACACTTTTTGCATAGTGTTGTGTAGGATGGCATGGGGCTAGATCACCATTAAAGGAAGGAAGACCACATGAATGTATTCATGCACACAAATACAGGAGAGTACAAGAGGGAAGTGTGGGTGAACTGTTGACAGTCAGCTTGCAAGTGCTCTTTCTGGTATCTGGGCTCTGAGCTTTGATGACGGACATCTTGGGTAAGAACTTCCATTCCACATACTTGTCAATCACAATCACTAGACAAGCCTATGTGATTTCTCTGTCATATAATCTTGAAAGTCATGCTGCCGCAGTGAAAGTACTGTTGGTGCACTCGGCAGAACTATATGCATGTATTGAGACCACATGCTGCAGTTATGACCCTTGATGGACCCGACAGGAAGGTGACCCTAGTTGTCCTGATGATGATGTCAGTAGGCAGGGGCAGGGTAGGTATTGTTGCAGATTAAAGAAAAGGTGGACAGATGTTCTGGGAGTCAGAGAGCTGACCGCTGGAGGGGATTGTGTGGAGTAAGGAAAGGTAGCTGCTATGTGGAAGGGAGCATCAACCTCGCAGATGGCAGTTATCTGGTTATAGAAGGGTGGGCAAAGTGCAAATTGGCAGCCATGAGGCCTCTCAATTCACCCAAGACCAGCCTATCTACAGATCTAGTAGGCAGAAGGATATCTCCATTCCACATTGCAGCTGGAGTCAGCAGATGATGTATTATCAAAGATCATCTACATCCTGATCCAATCACAGAAGTGTGGCGTGCTCTATATCTTGGTGTCATTAGGGAGTGATTATGAGGCCTCTTTTATGCAGCCAACAAAGTCCTGTTTGCTATTCACAAATGTGAAGAAGATGAGACCTCGTAGTTAATTGGCTGGAAGCAGAGGAGCTGGTGTGCCTCAATCATGGAAAGCTTTTAAATGATTGAGGGGTGGTTAGCAGGAAATTATTGTGGTAGAGAAAGGTGTGAGAGAGGGAGGATAATTGTAAAGGAGTCAACATCATACCTGCACATGACGGGATGGTGTTTTGGGACATGCGGCAGGAGACTAGCTAAAGCTGCCCTAGCTGCCAATGGGTGTGTTAAAGATGTCAGAAGGAAATATGAATACCCTCTTTAAATTATTTTCCATTATGTTATGCAACAAAATCTTAGAATTTTTCTTAGGTTTAGATGAGCATTTGTCGCTGGTTCATTATAAAGTGTTATCCCAGCACTTTGTCCTTATGGGAAAGGGAGGTGGGAGAACTTAAATACATTTTCCTTAGAATTTGACTCAGTGGAATTGTGGCTTTTGAGTGTCACCTACAAAAGAGCTTCTTTGAGTGTGGGTGAAGGCTTGCATTTTTGTAAGATGATAGTTGAACACACTGTTCTTCACAATCAGTGTTCAAGACGTCCCAAAGCCCTTAAGTTTGTGATTTCGTTTCTCTTGTTAAAATGGTTATAGTCATGTTGTACAATTTCATGTATGCCTTAAACTTTGAACAAGATCTAGGAGTAAGCTTCTGATGTTTGTTGTGCTTCTAGAGACATCTTTTTGTAATGCCAACTTGTAACTGTGTGGTGGGTGATGGTTGTCGCAACATTGGGTTTTGCACAGATTCTCTTTTAGATTTGCCTCACAGAAAAGAAAGATTATATACAGTGGCGATAATCATCATAATCCCATTAAAAGGATTGCCTATGTTCTCGATAAAATGGGTCTCAAGCCGGCAATTATTCCCTTTCATATGCTTGAAAAGCTGTAATTAGAGAATTCTTTCTTTGTCATTTTCTGTTTTCATCGGAGTCTATCATTATCGTATAGCCTTATCATCCGTATTGGAGTAAGCTGCAGCATCTTGTGGCAATTTTATTCTATCAGATGCCTGACCTAGTTCTTCGTTACTTGACATCTTACATGTATCGTGGTATTATCATCTTATTTATTAGGACCTAATTTAATCATTTGAACGTTTCAAACAGTTTGCTAAACTCAGTTCTTTCTTTCCGTTTTCTTTCCCCCTTTCAGGAAGTCCTTCCAGGTTATCTCCTCGCCTTGGAGTCGAGCTTATCCAAAAAAAATTTCAACAGCATTGGGCAACTGAAGATTATTGCTCCAACATGCTTCCGCAACTTCGTGTTGTGCAAAATAGAATGGTGTTGTTAATGGCATCAAGTTTGTGAAATGCTGCCATGTTTCTTTCCACAGCTATTCACTCTTTTACTCATAGATATCCTTCCCGAGAATTTAGATCGTGTTCTCTTACGTGGTACGTTCTCCTTGGTTGGTTATTCAATGTTTGTTTTTTGGACAGTGAAAGGTACTTCTATGAATCTAGCAAAAAGCCATTACTAATACATAAAGGAGATAACAGATTAAGAGGCACATTAAGGAGTAGAAAAGGAGAAAACCAAAGCTATAGGACAAACCCAAAAGGGATCTACGAGATAACTTTGGACTAAGATATCCATCAATAGGAGGGATATCGGCCAGAAACAACTGGTACAAACATCAACCAAACTAAGGGAGCCGTGAGATAATAGCAAGGCCAAGTCCAGCTCTAGAAAGCGTAAGCTGTTCAACGATCATGCAACAAGCTAGGAGGGCCAGCTTGGATGACGGATATAGAGCAAGGTAGTGTGGGGAATAGCCTCGGTATATGAGTTCAACCATCTTCTCCAAAACCCCAAAATGGGGAGACCTACGAAAGCAAAGAGTGTTAGTTAAAGATGCCGGTTCTCTCAGCTTTGTTCGTCACGTTCATCTTCTGACAATTCTGGCTACTACATGTCCTTGTCGTCTTACTGTCAAGACAATTGGGACACATGTCGGGGTGCATATATGCTAGTTGTCGTGTTCAGGGTGATAGGCATGCAGAGCGACACGTGGAGGGTCCAACTGTCAGGTCTGACTAGCCTTCAAGGTCGCGATAGCATGGTTGTCGCCTTCAGCAGGTCGCGACGGCTTCGTCGTTGCATTTTGAAACCCGAGCTTTATATAAGCTGGACTATCAGAACAGACATCTTCTTCCTCTTTTCTCCTTCTCCCCTTCCTTCCTCCGACTTCTCTGTGCGAAACCTCCCTGTGGAGGAGTTCTGGGGGTGTGGTGTCTCCAGCTCGTTGTTCCTCCTCCGGTGTGGTGCTCCCTTCGGCATGGCGGCCTTTCTCTTCGAGTGTGACCTCTTCTCCGAGATGTAGGAGGCCGGGCATTGTTCGTGGATGGCGTGAGCGTGGAACGAGGAGGAGACGACCATGCACACGAGAAGACCCCAAGGGGTTGGCTCTTCATTTTAAGTAGGTTTCTCAACCTTCCCTTGTTCTGCATCTAGATCTCCTTTCCTCTCTAAGCCTTGTAGAATCCATGCTAGGTGTTTGAATGTATGTTTGGATTCATGATCTTGAATGGGGTTGGGTGTTTGAGTGATCTCATGTATGTGCATGTGAGTTTCATGAGTGTAGATCCTTCACATTGTCATGCATGGATGTGGATGATGGTGGTTTGTACTCCTAGCATATGTACTTGTGGTTCTCTATGCTCCCTCCCTATGTGCACACTGGATTTACCATTTTGGGGTATTTTTGGAGGTCCGATTAGGCACCCAGGTTTATATCTGTAGTCGCGACAAGGTCCTTGTCGCGACCCAGAACGCGATGCTTTCCCCGTCGCCTTCTAGCTTCTGGTCTGTGTTCTCCTCTCTGTCGCTTGAGAAAGGGATAGTGACACTGTCACCTCTCAGACAGAGGGTGACCTGTTGCCCAGCTAACTAGCCCCAGAGGGGGGGTGAATGGGTTATTAAAGTAACTGATCTTTGATACCTGTTACTAAAATAAATTACACAAACAATTAAATGAAGGTTAGAGTTAGAGGAAAGAGATAGCAATCACACAACACAACCACAAGACAGTAGGATTTTTATCCTGGTTCGGAACTCCTTTCCACAGGAGACCTACGTCCAGTCCCTGAGCAATACCTCAGGATTTCACTAAAAAGGAACAGTCCCCCTTAAGGACACAACTACACCCAGCTCAGCTGGGCTTCCTTCACACCCAAAGGGAAACCACACCTGGATACCACCAGGTCTTCCTTCACACCAGAAGGGAACAACACCTGGATACCACCAGGTCTTCCTTCACACCCGAAGGGAACAACACAAGGAGAGGTTTTGAAAGACAAGCCCTAGATCAAACTGCAACAAGCGACGATCTGAAGGACCTAGCACTGAGAGCAAAGAATCTAAGTCTAGGCTCACTCTCAGAACTACACAAGCTCTCTTCAAATGATCTTTCACTAGCTAGTGGAGAGCAAAAGAGCAAAAGCTAAAAGGAATGAAGTTTTCTGCTCTAAACTTTCTCAGAAGAATTTGAATGCTTTTCTTGACGTTGTTTCTCTTCTTTTCATCTGACTTGAATTTATCTTCAATTTGAAATGTAGACGTTGAAGTGTCCGTTGTCTCTCTTTTGAGTAGTCGTTAGACTGAATGACATCTGGAGTCTTGGAAGCTTCCAGTCAACAGTCTTTTGATCACTTGAGCACGCAAAGAGATGAGATCTTCAGAAATATCCGTGGCTTCTATTTATTTAACGTTGTACCATGAAGCTAGTTCAGAGGTCTGCACAATGTCAATCTCAAATAGCAGACAGCTAAGCTGTCTCTGATGTCAGTCAACGTCAGTAGCAACAGACATGAGAATAGTAATGTAAAATAGCTTAAGTCTAAAAGACGTAATCAGAGTAGGCACGATAAAGGATGATATGGTCTGCATGCATGCAGAGATACGTCAGATCATAAATGCAAAAGACGTCAGGGAGATGTCTACGTGGACTTTGACTAGTCAACGCTTTTAAGATGAATAAGATATCAAGATATGAAATCGATGGCTATATGACTTATGAAATCGTTATGAATAAGTCAGATTAGCCAAGTCGTTATGACACAGGAGAAATCGTTGTGAAACACTAAAAATCGTTATACGATGCAAATCGTTGTGAACACTTATCAAGTCGTTATGAGCCCTAAAGAGATCGTTATGATAAACTTATGGAATCGTTACGGCGAGCAAGTCGTTGCGAGTTCTAAAGAAATCGTTATGAATACTTATAGAATCGATATGACAAGCAAGTCGTTACGCTTTCTAAAGAAATCGTTGCGATGACTTATAGAGTCGTTGTGACAAGCAAGTCGTTATGAGTTCTAAAGGAATCGTTACGATGACTTATGAAGTCGTTATGAGATGCAAGTCGTTACGAGTTCTAAAGGAATCGTACGATGACTTATGAAGTCGTTTGACAAGCAAGTCGTTACGAGTTCTACAGGAATCGTTACGATGACTTGTGAAGTCGTTATGACAAGCAAGTCGTTACGAGTTCTAAAGGAATCGTTACGATGACTTATGAAGTCGTTATGACAAGCAAGTCGTTACGAGTTCTAAAGGAATCGTTACGATGACTTATAGAGTCGTTGCGGCATCGACTTGATTGAAACAACATGACTTT
Organism: Colocasia esculenta; assembly: GCA_014218235.1. Lineage (NCBI taxonomy): Eukaryota > Viridiplantae > Streptophyta > Magnoliopsida > Alismatales > Araceae > Colocasia > Colocasia esculenta. Next base: position 7,027 of record JACBKR010002275.1, read on the forward strand.
TCAGCCAGAAGGGAAATCGTTATGATAACAAATCGTTATGAAGTCTAAAGCAATCGTTATGGTATCGATTTGTTTGCAATTTGTCAGAAAGGAAATCGATCATAATACTTATAAATTGAGAGTCTTACCTGATTGTCTTTGAACTTTCTTTTGCTTTTATTTCCTGTCCTCAAGACTCAAAGAATTCATTAGTACTATTTTGTTAATCATCAAAATTAATATATATAATAAGTGAAGTAATTTATATGGGGAAAGTTTGGTCATCAATCTCCCCTTTTGATGATGACAAAATATACTAAACATTATACAACACAAACATGTTTTTCAGAATAGCTTTAGTTTCTCCCCCCATTTTGTCAATAGCAAAAAGATAGTCTATGAGACAAAGAAGAGAGAAATCATTGTATTAAAGGGAGGAAGATAGTACACAGGAGACAACAAAGAGGCATGCTGGGAGATGACAGCCCATGCCTTGATCTCAAGATCTTCAAAAATCTGTTGGAAACACACCAGAAGCAACTGAAAAGTTAGGACCATGGATGGAATGGTCCTTGAATGTAAAGTTGCCTTTGCTGTTCCAGGAATACTCCTACTGGTCTATATCCAAGATAAATCTGAAGTAGGTGCTCTTTCCGAAGCTAGCACGATGGAGAAATCTATCCAGAGAGATCGGATAGAAAATCTTCTGATCAAGCAGATCCTGCTTCAGAGCAAAGAAGGCAGTATATCTGGCTGTCCACAGAACATAGATCTCTTGGATTGGAGTGAGGAGTTGAGATCAAGAAAGTTTCTGCTGACAGATGGGCTTCCTTTGACGAGCTAGATCACTGTTAATGGCTTCCAAGTGAGATAAGATGCTTGATAGAGAGTTCCCATTCTGAGGAGAAAGTCTCTCACACTCAGAAATGAGTGGGGCCAAGGTTTGGGAAGAGATGCGGCCAGAGTGATATTCTCTGAAAATGAACCGCAAGAAGGAGGGTAATCTGCCCAACTTTGCTGACAAACGGCCCATCTGCCTAGCAAACATATCCAGTGCATGGATCCAGCATCTGAGTCAAACACTAAAGAGTGTAGCTTTGGCAGAAGAACTGGAGAGTCGATCTTGAAGGTGGCAAAATCTACCTTGAGTGGAAGGTTAACTGGAGTTCTGATCTCAGCAAAATATTGTGGAATGAAACTGGATGAACTGAATTTCTGGCAGCTTGTTCAAATAACAAAAATCACTGTACAGCTGAAAATTTTGGCAATACGAATCTCTTTCAAAATAAAGGGTCCCAAGAGTTCTTATGCTGAATAATGAAACCACTCAAAGAGTGAGTGGATGAGCTCTATGGGTAAGAGATTCTGCCCTGGCAGTCAAATATTTTCATATTGAACTTTGTTGCCCTTGACATTGGCCCACTGATCTTCAGTCTTGAACTCAGTGCCCTCAAAGATTTTGGATTTTTGAGGGTGGGACAGCTGGGTAAGAGGAAGAACAATGTTCAAATGCTCAGATAGGTTGAGGAAAGGAATACAAAAATGGTGGAAAGGATGCATTTTTGAAGATAGTCCATGTACATAGGTCTTCTCTTAGGGTCTAGGGTAAGAGAATACCAAAGAGGAGGAAATAAAGTTACAGAGGGAATGCTAAGAGATGAGGGAGTTTTCTCTTTTTCTGGCAGGACTGGGAGGATCAGTCCTGTGGATATGAGAGGCAGTGGAGAAATGGTGATGAGGATGTTTCTTTCAAAATCATCCGGAATGTTTGTGTCAAAGACACCAAGAGGTAGAGGTTTTTCTGGAGGGAAGTGACAGAAGAAGGAGGAGTAGGAGGATAAAAAGGTGTTTGGGATTGAAGGAAGAAGGTGGGTGAACTGAAGGTGTTTGAGTTTGAGGTGGTGAAGGTTGGGATTGAATGATGATGGAGCTGAGGTTGAGAAGGGTGGAAGAGAAGGAGGGTTGAGATGAAATGAGAGAGGAAGATGGTTGGGTGCGAGGCACAGGGTGTTTTACAGTTGGTGGTGCAGGAGGGGCTGTGAAGGAGATGGAGGTGAGGAGAGGGTTGGAGTTGCAAGAGTAGAAGTGTCAGGGGCCTTAGTAGCTGTCATGGGCTCTTTCCTTTGCTTTGACCTTCTCTGACAACTGAAGAGGGTCCTGATGACCTGAAGCTTGCACAGATGGCCCTGCTGGCCGAGGAACACAGCTGGTCTGCTCTGAGTAGCTGCAGGAGAAACTCCACTTGACCTTGAAAGAACTGCTAGCATCGACTTCATATCAGACATTTCTTTATTAAACCACTTCATTGCATTTCTGAGAAGAGAGCTCAGAGGTGGTCGAAGCTTGACTAGCAAGTATCCCTTGCACACTAGACTGCACTGCTGACAGAATCTCTCCCTGAGCAACAATTCAAAACCGGTTTCAGATTGACTTTCCTGTGGCTCTTTCTGAGTTTTCTGTGAACTATCCTCTTGCCTTTCCTCTGAGGTGCTGGTTCTTAATAGACTGCTCCCCCTGAGCAGGAGCTTCCTCTTCAACTTCCATTGCTCCCCCTGAGCAGGAGCTTCCTCTTCAACGGATCTACTGGAGCACTGGACTGCTCCACAGGAATTGATTCTTCAATGGGGCCTTCTGCCACAGCTTCTTCCATTTCAATTTCACCAGACTGTGAGTCGATTCGAGAGGTGAGAGCTGATTCAACTAAATTCCTAAGAATTGATCCAATTATTGAGGTAGGCGAATCACTGGCTTTATCTGCCACTTCCCTCAACTACAGAAGCTGTAAGAGATTCCGGCTGAGATGCTGGTGCTACTGCCTGCTGCTCTGCTGCTGACTGAGCTGCTTGCTGCTCTGCTACTGACTCTTCTGCTTGTTGCTGCTCTGCTGGTGCTTCTGATTGCTGATCTGCTGAGGGTGTTACTACTGCCATTCCTGAACCTCAGGAATTTCTACATCACCAATTTTGGCCTCTCCCTCGGCCACAGTGGTCTTAGACCATACACCTTCAATTACAAAGAAACCACTTTTCTTGAGATTTCTGGACCTTATACACTGGCCCATCTTCCACAACTGCCCCAGATAAATCTATTCCAAAGTGATTGAAAATCTTTGTAAGTAGATGAGCATAGGGCAATGAGACATTTAACTTGCTTTTTGTATCCCATATTTGATCTCTGGCAAATTTCATCCTTTCCAACATGACTTGCGCCATATTAATCTCCTTTTGTTGAATCGCCCAAACATCATATCAGAATCTGCCCTAGTGCACGTGAGAGAAGGTGGCACTGCGAGGAACCAAATTTGACAGATAATGAAATGAAGAAGACGGTTGTATGCATTCATCTGATTAATATCCAATTTTCGTCTCTTAGCCTAAACCCTGGACCTATAATGCCAAGGCCTTTTGCTTCATCGTTCACAGCGTGAACCCCACTGAATCCAGACGTCTTCACTCGAACAACATGTGCAACAACTCATGATCGACTTTAATTTGGATTCCCTTTACGATGATACAAGGGACCATCTGCCTCTGACCTTAAGCACACATAAAATGCTTTCACCAGGTCGGGATAGCTTACCTCGGTGAAAGTGGCAATTTCCATCCACTGCATCCTTCTCAGATGTTTCTGCTATATTCCATGCCATTCTTCTCGAGATTTGGAACATCCACTGCTTGTTTCTGCATACCTTTGTCTTCACGAAGGTGAACCTTTCCTGCTGTTCTGCGGACAGGTACTCAGCACTGTAGCCCCCTACACTCCGGAGATCATCGGAGCGGCATGGGTAGAGAAAGAAGAACTGTTCTGGAGAAAGGAGATGATGAAGAGATGGAAGCCCTCGAGGGATTCTTCGCGGGAAGAGGGGAAAGCTTCAAATCTTGCAGAGAGTCGATGCCGGAATCGTTAGGGCATCGGCTTTGGTGAATAGATAAAGGAGAAAAGGTAAAGGTAGAAGATGAGTCGTTCTCAGAACGATTTGACTAATTAGAATTTTTTATCGAAAGCAGGAAGCGCCAAAAGGCGGTAACGACACAAGGCGACAAAGGGTTGAACGAGTCAAGCTGCTTTTAACACATAGCGGTCAGGAAGAGTAAATAAACTGAGTTTTGCTTAAAGTGAGAGAGAGAGAGAAAATTTTCATTTATTCTGAAAAATTTATATGCATTTAAATACAGGAATCTTTTCATAAATTGCATATCCCTAATTCCCTTCTAAGAGATGTAAATCTCTCTTCAGGTAGGGCTTTTGTGAAGATATCTGCTAGTTGGCTATTTGTATCAATAAAGGATATTCTATATTTCCATTTGCAACATGATCACGAATAAAATGATATCTAACTCAATATGTTTGTCCTTGAGTGCTGAACTGGATTCTTGGTCAGATTAATAGCACTGGTGTTGTCACACAGCAATGGAATTGATTTGATATTAATCCTAAGTCTTCAAGTTGTTGCTTTATCCAAAGGAGTTGTGTACAGCAACTTCCAGCAGCTACATATTCAGCTTCAGCTGTGATAGTGCCACTGAGTTTGTTTCTTTGAAGACCATGATATCAAACATCCTGCAAGAAATTGACAACAACCACTGGTGCTTTTTCTATCTATCTTGCATCCAGCATAGTCAGCATCAGAATATCCTACTAAATCTATTTCACATGATTTTGGATACCAAAGACCTAAATCATGAGTTCTAGCTAAATATCTAAATATTCTTTTTACAGAAATTAGGTGTGATTCTCTAGGGTCTGCTTGATACCTAGCACACATGCATACACTAAACAAGATGTCGGTCTACTTGCTGTTAAATAAAGTAAAGACCCTATCATACCTCTATAGTTCTTTTGATATACCTTTTTACCATTTTGATCACTGTCCATTCTGGTTGATGTGCTCATTGGAGTTGACAGTGGTTTGGCATTATCGAATCCAAACTTCTTCAGTAGTTCCTTGGTGTATTTGGCTTGACAGAGTGTGGGTGCCTTCTTCCCTTGCTTGACTTGCAATCCAAGGAAGTAGTTTAGCTCCCCCATCATACTCATTTCAAATTCTCCCTGCATAAGCTTCTCAAAATACTTGCAAAGAGATTTGTCAGTAGAACCAAAAATGATATCATCTACATAGATTTGAACTAATAGTATGTGATTGACCTTTGACTTTAAAATAATCTGCTATCTACTTTGCCTCTATTGAAACCATGATTAACAGAAAAGAGCTAAGCCTTTCATACCAGGCTCTAGGTGCTTGTTTTAAACCGTATAATGCCTTATGGAGTTTGAAAACATGATTAGGAAATTCAGTGTCATCAAAACCTGGAGGTTGTTCAACATACACTTCCTCTTTTATAAAACCATTTAAGAATGCTGATTTAACATCCATTTGAAATAATGTCAAGTTTAGAGCTGATGCATATGCAAGTAAGATTCTAATAGCCTCAAGTCTAGCTACAGGTACATAGGTTTCATCGAAATCTATGCCTTCCTCTTGAGAATAGTCCTGAGCTACCAATCTGGCTTGTTTCTTAGGATTACACCAGTTTCATCCAATTTGTTTCTGAACACCCATTTGGTGCCAATAACTGGATGATCTGATAGTCTAGGACAAGTGACCATACTTGGTTCTCTTGAATTGATTTAATTCATCTGCATGGCTATTATCCAAGATTCATCAGTTAAAGCTTCTTGACTGTCTTAGGCTCTATTGAGAAACAAAGGCTAAATAATCACAAGGGATTACATTACCTCTTGTTCTTACCCCTATGGATGGATCACCAATGATATTCTCAGTGGGTGATCTTTCTTGTATCTCATTCCTTGGAAGATTTTCATGAGTAATTCTTCTTGTTGTAATTCTTCCAGAGGTGGATCATCCTTGTCCTCAATTGATGTATCTTTAAGCTTTTGGGATAGTTCATCTGCATCATCATTATCACTATCTACTTCCTTTCTCAAGGAAGGGTTAGTTTCATCAAAAAACATGCACAGTTTGTTCAATTAATAGTGAGCGTTTATTGAAAACTCTATAGCCTCTGGGTTTAGAAGTATACCCCAAAAAGATGCCTTCATCTGACTTGGCATCCAACCTTACCAATGTCCCTTTTTCCGTTGTTGTGAATAAAGCAAGGACATCCAAAGATCTGAATGACTTATCTTGGCTTCTTTCCTTTGAACAAATCATATGCAGTCTTCTTCAGTATTGGCCTGATCATTACTCGGTTGACAATGTAACTGGTGTGTTGACTGCTTCAGCCCAAAAATATCTTGGTAGCTCATATTCAGAGAGCATGGTTCTGGCCATATCCAAGAGAGTTCTGTTCTTCCTCTCAGCTATACCATTTTGCTGTGTGTGTCCTTGGTGCTGAGAAATTATGCTGAATTCCTTGATCATCACATAATCTGGCAAACTTTTCATTTTGGAACTCACCACCATGGTCTGATCGAATGGACACAATACAAAACTTCTGATCTTTATGGACCTTCTTACTAAAACTGACAAAATTATCAAAACTATCATCTTTATGCTCTAAGAATGATACCCATGTGAATCTTGAGTAGTCATCTACTATGACAAATCAAAATTCTTTCCTCCAAGACTGGTAGTCCTCATTGGTCCAAATAGATCCATATGTAGGAGCTCTAAGGGTTTTGAGGTAGTCACCACTGTCTTTGACTTGAAGGAACTCTTTGTGTGCTTTCCCTTAGCACAGGGTCTACAAACACTTTCCAATTTTCCATTGACTTTTGGTAGACCTTCCACAAGATTCCTCTTTCTGAGCTTGTTCAATCCGTCCAAGCTGCAGTGGCCTAGTCTTCTGTGCCACAGCTCAGTTGATTTGTCTTTACTGGCTGCCAGACACACATTTTGCTCTTTGAGTTCTTCAAGGTAGAGCACGTACAGATTCTTCTCTCTATTTGCTTCAAAGATGACTGCTCCATCATTTAGTATGCTGCACTTTGATTCTTGAAACTTGATTTGATGACCTCTATCACACAGCTGACTTATACTGATGAGGTTGTGCTTTAATCCTTTGACTAATAGCACATCTTCTATGACTATTTTTCCTTTGCTATTTACTGATCCACTGCCTACTACAGTTCCTTTCCCATTATCTCCATAAGTGACTGTTCCTTCTTCAGCTTGGAGATGGGAAAACAGCTTCAGGTTTCCTGTCATGTGCCTTGAACACCCACTATCCAAATACCATTTGGATGCTCGAGGATTAACCTGAGATTAAGACATCAAGTTTTAGGTACCCAAGTTCTTTTGGTCCTGATGGGTCAGTATCATTATTTTTTACTTTCATTATCCACTTCTTATGTCTTGTTGGACAGGTGGATTTTAAATGACCTAGCTTATTACAAGTGACTGCAACATGATGTTTTTTGTTACTCTTTCAATATACTCAAAATTAGCTTTATAGGCTGTATTTTCCTCAGGAACAAATCTTGGAGTTGGATACACCTTAGGTGGAATTATAGTTTCTGCATTTTCAGGTGGTGTGTAGCCTACACCATCTTTTCTCTTGCCTGAGCGTCTAGCCCCTTTTAATATTAAGGGATTCTTATCATTTGTAAATTTTTCTAATGTGCTTGCTAATTTCTCATTCTCTTCATTTATTTTTAATCTCTTTTCTTAATTCATCTACACTTTCTTGTTTTTCTAGTTTTGTTATTTGTTTATTCTTAACTTTTAAGTCTTCACACAACAATTCATTTCTTCTTTTTAGTTCGATTAATTGCTTTTCTAGTTCTTCATTTTCTGTTTTTAAGTCTGAGTTAGTGTTTTCTAAGCATGTATTATTCTTCTTACTAATCTTAAGTAATTTAGACACCTCTTTATATTTGTCGTAAAGTTCATTAAAGGCGCTTTCCAAATTGTCAGCTCTGAATCAGAATTATTACAAGAATCGAAAGAAGAGTCAGAGGTTACCTTTTCTTCAATGTTGGCCATGAGAGCCAAGTTGGCTTCTTCTTCATCACTGCTTGAGCTTGACTCACTGTCTGAGTCACTGCTGTTCTCCCAAGCAGCTGCCATTGCCTTTTTCTTGTATCTTCTGAACTTCTTGGAGCTATCCTTCTTCTTGTGTCATTTTTCTTTAGCATTGGAAAATCTGCCTTGATATGTCCAGGCTTCTTGCATTCATAACATATGGTCTCTCCTTTCTTCATTTCTTTGCCATCTGATCTTTTGAAGTCTTTATTTTTCTTAAAGTACCTTCTGCCGGATTGAAATTTTTTCTTCTTGGCCAGGATGCGCTGCAATCTCTTAGAGAGCATTGCTTCTTCATTTTCGATGTCTACCTCACTCCCGCTAGAGCTTGCTTCTGATGACTCTTCTTCTGCTTTCAAAGCATTGGAGTGCTTCTTCTGCTAGATGATTCTCCTAGCCTTTCCATGTTGATCTCATGGGCCATGAGGGACCCGATGAGCTTTTCTACTGACATTCTCTTAAGGTCATTAGCTTCTTCGATAGTTGTGACCTTTGGTGTCCATAAAGATGGCAAAGATCTGAGAATCTTTCTTACCATATCTGCAATCTCATAGGACTTTCCTAGACTGGCTAAACCATTGGTGATATCAGTGAATCGACTGAACATCTGGGTGATTGACTCACCTGACTGCATTTGAAATCTTCATACTGAGTGACAAGAATGTCGATTCTTGTCTCTTTTACTTTATATGTACCTTCGTATGTAATCCTTAGCTTTTCCCACATTTTCATGGAGGATTTGCAGCTGAGACCTGTTAAACTCCTTCTTACTTAGAGCACAACATAAAATGCTCTTGGCTTTACAGTTCAAGGATATTTCTTTCTGTCTTCATCTGTCCATTGTGCTTTCTCATTTGTGACAACCAGGTCAACTTCTTCTACTATCGACCAGATTTGATAGTCGTGGCCTTGTAGAAAATATTCCATTCTGGTCTTCCAATACGGATAATCTTCACCATCGAACAAGGGGGTCTGTTGACTGACTGACCTTCGAAGTTGCCTTGGGCTGCCATTGATCTTGCTCTTCAGATCGTTGGATCTTCTTCTTTGTCGAAGAGACTCGCTCTGATACCACTTGTTGCCCAGCTAACTAGCCCAGAGGGGGGGGTGAATGGGTTATTAAGGTAACTGATCTTCGATACCTGTTTACTAAAATAAATTACACAACAACTTAAATGAAGGTTAGAGTTAGAGGAAATGAGATAGCAATCACACAACACAGCCACAAGACAGTAGGATTTTTATCCTGGTTCGGAACTCCTTTCCACAGGAGACCTACGTCCAGTCCCTGAGCAATACCTCAGGATTTCACTAACAAGGGAACAGTCCCCCTTAAGGACACAACTACACCCAGCTCAGCTGGTCTTCCTTCACACCCAAAGGGAACAACACCCTGGATACCACCAGGTCTTCCTTCACACCAGAAGGGAACAACACCCTGGATACCACCAGGTCTTCCTTCACACCAGAAGGGAACAACACCCTGGATACCACCAGGTCTTCCTTCACACCAGAAGGGAACAACACAGAGAAGAATGAATGACCTTCAAGCCCCTAGATCAAACTGCAACAAGCGATGATCTGAAGGACCTAGCCCGAGAGCAAAGAATCTAAGTCTAGGCTCACTCTCAGAACTACACAAGCTCTCTTCAAATGATCTTTCACTAGCTAGTGGAGAGCAAAAGAGCAAAAGCTAAGAGAATGAAGTTTTCTCGCTCTAACTTTGTTCAGAAGAATTTGAATGCTTTTCTTGAACGTTATCTCTTCTTCTGTTCATCTACTTGAATTTATATCTTCAATTGAAATGTAGACGTTGAAGTGTCCGTTGTCTCTCTTTTGAGTAGTCGTTAGACTGAATGACATCTGGAGTCTTGAAGCTTCCAGTCAACAGTCTTTTGATCACTTGAGCACGCAAGAGATGAGATCTTCAGAAATATCCGTTGGCTTCTATTTTGTTTAACGTTGTACCATGAAGCTAGATCAGAGGTCTGCACAAATGTCAATCTCAAATAGCAGCAACTAAGCTGTCTTTGATGTCAGTCAACATCAGTAGCAACAGACATGAGAATAGTAATGCAAAATAGCTAAGTCTAAAAGACGTATCAGAGTAGGCACGATAAAGGATGATATGGTCTGCATGCATGCAGAGATACGTTCATATCTCATAAATGCAAAAGCGTCAGGGAGATGTCTACGTGGACTTTGACTAGTGAACGCTTTTAGATGAATAAGATATCAAGATATGAAATCGATGGCTATTGACTTATGAAATCGTTATGAATAAGTCAGATTGACCAAGTCGTTATGACACAGGAGAATCGTTGTGAAACACTTAACAAATCGTTATACGATGCAAATCGTTGTGAACACTTATCAAGTTGTTATGAGCTCTAAGAGATCGTTATGATAACTTATGGAATCGTTACGGCGAGCAAGTCGTTGCGAGTTCTAAAGAAATCGTTATGAATACTTATAGAATCGATATGACAAGCAAGTCGTTACGCTTTCTAAAGAAATCGTTGCGATGACTTATAGAGTCGTTGTGACAAGCAAGTCGCTATGAGTTCTAAAGGAATCGTTACGATGACTTATGAAGTCGTTATGAGATGCAAGTCGTTACGAGTTCTAAAGGAATCATTACGATGACTTATGAAGTCGTTATGACAAGCAAGTCGTTACGAGTTCTAAGGAATCGTTACGATGACTTATGAAGTCGTTATGAGATGCAAGTCGTTACGAGTTCTACAGGAATCGTTACGATGACTTGTGAAGTCGTTATGACAAGCAAGTCGTTACGAGTTCTAAAGGAATCGTTACGATGACTTATGAAGTCGTTATGACAAGCAAGTCGTTACGAGTTCTAAAGGAATCGTTACAATGACTTATGAAGTCGTTATGACAAACAAGTCGTTACGAGTTCTAAAGGAATCGTTACGATGACTTATAGAGTCGTTGCGGCATCGACTTGATTGAAACAACATGACTTTTCAGCCAGAAGGGAATCGATCATAATACTTATAAATTGAGAGTCTTACCTGATTGTCTTTGAACTTTCTTTTGCTTTTATTTCCTGTCCTCAAGGCTCAAGTAATTCATTAGTACTATTTTGTTAATCATCAAAATTAATATATATAAATAAGTGAAGTAATTTATATGGGAAAGTTTGGTCATCACCTAGTCCAGTCGAGAGTATTCCCGATGGAGAGGTGGTTCATGCCAAGAAAGTGTGTAGAAAACTAAGGTCCGTCGTGCCTCGAGTGCTCGAAGGCCGAGGGAAGCGGTAACGGTGCATAAAACACGCGAGTGAAACGAAGACAAATGTAATTACTTAAATAGGGAATTTGTAAATTATTTCACTAAATTTACCAGATACATTATTGCGTAATTTAATAGGGTTTCATGGCAAACATGATTGTTAAGTGTGTGCAAGTGTAAGAAATCAAGAGAACATAATGGATTGTGCACATGATTTTTTAAATTAATGAATTCCATATATGTTGCCCATTAATAATTAATAAGTCGAAATTACTCGTGACAGAACTTAATTAGGGTAAACAGGGTTTATATGGCAAAATAACAGGGTTATATTGGTAAATCACGGTTCTGGTTGCTATACTGCTGTCGCGACAAGATTCATTGTCGCGTTAAGGTCGCGACATAGGCGCGCATTGCAAGGCAAACCGCGTTCAGGTATAGTCGCTACAGGGGTAGATGGCGCGTTCAGGTCGTGACGTATAAGCCGGTCGCGTTCTATTGAACCGGCCGCCGGGTTTGAACCGGGAAGGTCGCGACATGTCGGCCCGTCGCGTTAAGACGCGACGGTTCCCCTTGTCGCGACCCCCTCCTGAGGTCGCGACGGGTCGGGCTGTCGTGATCTCAGAAGGTGGCCCGAGCCAGAAAATAGCTTTTTCCCCTTTTCTAGGTGGGTTCCATCCCTCATAGCTCACTTCATAAATCGATATAAAATCACAAAAAGCTCCAAAATTCATGAAATCAATTTTAAACGAATCTAGACATGAAGATCTATCACTGGGCATGATGAATTAGAAAACAAACACATTTAGGACATGCTTGATAGGTTACTTTTCGGTGACCTAAACATGCATAGTCATGGATCAATGAATTAATTAGCGATGGATACATGATGAAATTAAGAAACTAGAGGCGTTTGAAAGCTAAGAACATGTAGTATTTATGAGAATATTCGCATGGCATGGGATCATATACATGCATGGATTGAAGACAATAATGTAGGTTCGGGTACACGGAGATAACAGGGTTTCACGGAATTAATTCTCCCTCATGGATGAACGAAAAGTAGCAAGACCAGAGGGCTTTCGAAGAGGATCATGAGGCTACCTAGGTTAAATTTACACGATTTGTGCTTGAGATATTGCCTACCTTTTTGCACTGTAAAGTTCCTAGGGTTTGTGGTGACGAAATTTTCAAGTTCCTCTTGCTCCAAGCCTCCTCTTCTCCTTGCTCCTCGTCCTTAGCCTCCTTCCCTCGTGCTCCAAAGCTCCAGTAACGAAATGGGGCTTGGTAGACATGAAATAGAGGCCTATTAGGTTGTGTAAGAGTCCAATCTCTCTCCATCTCTTCCTTCTCCTCTTAGCTACGAATTTCCACATTTATCACCTTATTTTATTGCATTTATCCACCTAATATGGTAGAGGAGAGATTTAATTTCGTGGGTAAAGGGTCTGGGTAGGTCTAGGACTCTTTTTAGGATATTTATAACCATTTTTAGTATTTATCTTACCCTTATTTAATTTATTATTAATTAACTCCGATTTCCATATTTATCTCCCCCTATTCTAGCATTTATCTCCTAATTGGCTTTGGGGAGAGATCTAATTTCGTGGGTAATAGGATAGGGTAAGTCTAGGACTCTTTTTAGGGATATTATAAGTCATTTATTATTTATCTTAACCCTTTTTCTAATTATTACTATATTTAATACGAATTTTACTTAATTAACTTCCATCTCATGATGGGCTCTTCACATTTGGGTCCAACTATTAATGCTAGACCATAAGAAAAATCCATCTACTATTTTTACTTAATGGGTTTTGAATTAATATCCTTTTATTCTATTTATTCTCTCTTTATTCTAATTTATCATATTTATTTATAAATTTCTTATTTTATTTCAATTTATATTATTTATTCTCCACATTTCTAGCTTTCATCATTGGGCTCTTCTTTTGGCCCAATACTTATGTGGGGCTGAATTGTACAACCCATATACTTAATTCACTTAATGAGTTTTAATTATCATTTTATTAAAGAATATATTCATGACCTAATTTGTCCATTGTCCATTTATCATAATGGACTATCAACCCATATTATTTAAAGTCTACCCATATATTTATTTTAATTTATAATCCACCTTGGCTCATATAATAGTGGGTTTTCCGACTTATTCCTTAATTACGACAATAAGTCGCATAAATTCTTAAGCTAGGTCCAAATGATTTTTCTATGTCCAAACTTTTTGATGAGTCATTAGAGAATATTATTTAAAGTATAACCATTATTTTACAATATTTTTATAGGGGTTTTTACGCATGCGATAATGATGCGTACCTTTTTAACTAGTTTGAATTTATTAATTGATAAAATTTTAATTTCTTTATTTTCGAATTATGAATTTTTCGGGTACTACACACACTGCCAACCCAGCACATTACACTTAGGGAAGCAGAACGCGACAGGGTCGCTATCACGTTAAGAATGTGACGGCTTAATAGGTCGCGTTAAGAAGAAGAATGTGTCTATCTTGTCAGCTGCGTAAGAACGCGTCGGCCCGATACGTCACCTTTACAGTAAGACATGTCAGAGCAGGACCTCGTGACATAAGCGTAACTGCCCGATCTATCACGTTCTCAGCCAGAACGTCAAAGTCCTTGTTCAACACAGAACTCCACAAAACCACCATTTACAATCATCTAAGCTCATATCAATCGACTATCACACTAGAATGCCACACACACAACTTAACATGCTTTCCATGTTTTAAATCGATCAAACAACATAAATAAATGAGAAATCCTCCCTACCAACGCAAAGAACACGAAGAGCGACACTCGATCGACGTTTCCCACGCTTCAGGCACCCTCCCTACTGGAAACCACACCAAACGAACCTCCACCAAGCCAAACTTGCCACAACTACCCTCAGCGGCTCCTCCCTCAGCCAAAAATCCCTATTCTATTTGGCCGACAAGCCAAACTTAAACAATCGAAAGAAAGAATGCGTCAGGGGTAAACCGTCGTGTTTAGAACACGACATACCCGGGGATGTATTCACGAAAACAATTCACGCGTCAACTCCACGCACGCCACAAGTTGCACAAACGAACAAGCCTTGAAAAAGGCGGCAATGAGATCGCGACATAGGGTTTGTCGCGTTAAGAATGCGTCACCCACCCCCTGTCGCATTCTCAATAGAGAACCAATGAGTTGTTTGGGCTAGAACTTCTAGCCCACAACACCCACACAATGCACGAGAGCCACAACCAAAGTCCAATGGCCACACATTGGCCTAACAGCACACCAAAACCATTAAACTCGAATATGAACGATCACGATTACAGTTCTCCTACCTGGTAGGAGTTTTGTTCCGTAGAATGATCAGAGTCCAATCATCATCTCCACCGATGCTTTGTACCTTGATCTATTAGGAGATCAATTTGCGCCTATAGCTCTTTATGCTTCCCTAAAATGTCCTTGGGTTTGGTCCTCGTCTTTCCTATCACCCAGACTATGATATGTGTGTCTATTGTTGTTTGGGTTGATGTTTGTTGTTGGTATTAGCCCCCTTTTATTTGGCCCTCCCTTTATGGTTGGATCAAGTTTGTGCTTTTCAATCGCTGCTTCTATGAACTCCATTTCTCCTTTCTGATGAGCAGCAGTCGAAGTCATCTAAGTTGGAGAAAAGCGATGCTTCCTTCTCGATTTCCTAGGCTCCCTCCGCTAGTCATCGAGCTCCTCCCTAGCAGCTCAACCTTCCGTCGGCAATCTTAGTCTCGTCGGACGGTTGTCGACTCCATTCGCCGCTCTCCTACACCGACCCTGTGCAATGAAAGGCGGCGTCATTTTTCGGCATCACCCGTATCTCTCTCCTCTGTCAAGCTCCCCCTTGGCGTGCTGTTTGGTCGAGGGTTTGCACTTTCCTGTCGATCATTCCTTGACTCCACATGAAGATCTTCTCTGATGGCTTTGTGCGACAGTCCGGGATGTGTGCTTCCTTGCTCCCACTATGGGTTATTGGGTGTTGTACCACTATGTAAGGACCAAAGGTCCATGGTTTACCTCTTCTAAGGCACAGTCCAACGTACTCTATTCACACCATTGTTGAGTGTTGGGCATCACTTTTCGTGTTGGGTGGGTTTTGGGGATGGGTTACGGCTCGCCTGCCCCTATCTTGTATCCCTCATGTTATCTGTGTTGATGCTATGGGACATCTATCTTTCACTATTAGAAAAAAAGAAATATGACAATGTTCTATGAGAAATGTGTGTTGCCTGTGAACCGAGCAACACAACTAGACCTTTAGGCACAACCCTAGACCTAAGGGCCGAGTAATATTGTTGCCTGTGAATCAAGGCAACAAGTATTTCCCCTCTTCTACACAAGACATATTTACTAGAAGAAAAATGCCATGATACCCGAGCATACTCGGGCACCTAGATAACTATCAACTCTCTCACTACAATAGTAAGCAACCCTTATGGTAGCACAGTTGGTAGACTCATATCATGCCAAGGACTAGTGGATAGAGTGTTTTTTATTTTTTATAATAGAAATCCCAAAATTCTTGGACCGACTCAAGACAACCCGAATGATAGGGTACAATATGCCTAATATCATATCATATCAAACAATATCCAAATCGACCCGATATAGTGGGCCGACCAACCTTAGTTGATTGGCAGGTGCTATACATAGCAAGGTGTAATTGTTGATGCCGAATTTTTTTAACCGGATAAATGTTTGTGGCCTGCTTAGGGCGTCTATTTGCTACCCTTCTCTACACAGAAAGGGATGAATCTCACAACTTTTGATACACTATGAAATTCATCCCCATGTATGTGAGAGCGGATGGACCCCCAAGACGAACAAATCTAACTCTTTTAACTATCATAGGTGAAATCAAGGAAATTATCTACCCAAAATGACGGCAGACTTTTCTTTTTTCTTCATTGGAACTGACGTCAGAGGTTTCGCTGTTGTACAAATGAGGAGTCGGCATTAGAAAGAACAGTGTTATACCACAGCGGTTGCCCCCTCTGCCAAAAAATAAAGACAGTGGAGGGACGTTCGAACTCGCGCCCTCTCCTCACTTTACCCTCCCCCTATACCAACTTGCCTACCCAAAAAAAAAATCAGCGTTACTCACTGAGTCAAATAATTCAATCTCTTGGCAACTCGTCTCTATTTGAAATGCTGATCGTCACATGATAAAAAAAAAGAAAGATACCAATCGTGTCGAGATACTCCATTTGCTTGTTCAATGGCTGAGATAGAAAATTTCCATTCAAAGACATTAAGACCTTTCGAGTATGAAAGTCGAGTATATCAAAAGAAAATTTATGGGTAGACGAATCATGGAAGTATACAAAACGAGAATACATCTGATCCGAAGACTAGACATGGTCAAAAAATAAAAGAGTTGGTTTAAATACAAGGGCATTGAATGCAATATTATAAAGTGTCGAATACTATCAAACAGAACGCTTATGAAATATAGATGCCTCGGGTAAGTTAGTCTTGACGGATGTGGAAGGGAACACAAAAAGGTTACATGGCCAGGTGTACCGACTACAACATTATTGCTTGGATTCGTTCCAATTACCAAAACCATCAAAATTCTCGTCGTGTAAATTTCAACAGTACAGACAAGGATGGGAAATTTTGTCCAAAGCTTGGGAATCGTATTTGAAAGGAGGAAAAACACTTTGAGGCACATCAAAAGATCCATTTTTCTTCATAAAATTGACTAGAAAGAGCTGTTACCAAACACTACAAGTAACCAAGAAAAAAACACTTGCCCCAACTCAAGTAGATATACAATCATTAGTACTCTTTTCAATAAAATACATTATTAGATGTAGCACATTTCAGTCACATATAAACAACTTTTAAAGTCAATGAGCAATGCTCAAGGGTACTAGATCCATCAATCTGCCGTCCAGCTCTGCTCAACAATTTCACGCACCCGTCTGTTGTATTCACGTTTGTTCTCACTGAACATGCGCGCAGCCTCAGAGTTTGCAGGCGAGTTGGGATTTGGATCACAGAGCAATGACTGACATATGGAAAGGAATGACAATAATTAACAACAAAGTAGTTCTGAGATATTTTCTTCCCCCAAACAAGGCTTCTCCGCATAGGCAAAAAGGGATATTCTAGCCTTTAAGAGATATTGAAGAAAGACATTATAACCAGATCGAATACTTTTACTTCCTCGAAAAGTACTAAGCTCGGCAACAAAGTCGTAAGAAGATGATGGCTGACAAAGTCTCACTGGATAGTATCTACCATTGCTGCCCATAGCCTAAACACTTTTAAGCATTGTTTATATGGCAACAAAGGCATAAGAAGATAATGACCGACGGTCTCTCACTGGGTGGTACTTAATGGACATCTATCATTGATGCCCATAACCTAACACTTTACAATTGTATACATAACAACAAAGTTGTAAGAAGACCATGGCTGACAGTGTCTCTCACTGGATAGTAGTTAAAGAGATCTCCCATTGCTGTCCATAATCTAAATACTTAAGCGTTGTATAGATACAGGCTTTTCAAACTGGCAGGTTGGTGGTTTTATCTCTAAACGAACACACATAAAGGCAGCAGTAGCAAATGAATGTATCCACAGCCTCAAGATGCTATAATTTTACTTTCTAATCTTACTGATGACAATTCTTGAAGCATTTGTAAAATTATACCCGGCACTTGTTAGTCTCCTTAGGCACTTGTGAAAATTAGTAACTTTGTGAAATAATGTGGGACAAGGAGGCAAGTGGGAGCGGGTGTGATGGGCATGCAAAGGTGGGGGAGAATGGGATAGGCAAGACAGAGACTTCCGTCATTAACAAGGGAGAAAATGGACGTCAAACAGCCCCTTCCATTGTTGTTCCCCCTTTTAGACTTGCATCTTCCTGACCTTTTTCATCACTTCTACATTCTCCTTCCACTCAGTTAAATTTTCACTTAACCAAATACTCCTTTTGCACTTTTTTGTTTATTATACTTGAAAAACCAATCCACGTTGTATTCAACAAGAAACGATGTTTCATTTTGTTTGATATATATTGCAGGTTTTGTATGTTATAAATATTCTCGCTGTTAGGGACATCACAAAACATGTTATATTTTATTCCTGTCCAACTTTCAGTATTCAATAAAAGCATGAATTTAATTTTGCAAAGATCAGCATTTATTCATCAAAGTAGCAGAGCTCAAGCACACCTGTATTGATGTAAGTATAGCAGCCACATCATAAATTGGACTCCACTGGTTCTGTAGAATATCCAAGCATATACTTCCATCTGCATAAACTGTAGTAAAAATATGGAGACTGCAGTTAGAAATTGTCAGAAAGAAGAGAGAGGCTTCCAAACAAAATATTAGACAAACAGCAGCAAAGGAACATAGATTCAACCTAAGATGTAGCTAAGAATGGTGTACAGACATGCCAAATCACACGTTTAAAGGGTTCAAAAAAACCAAGCAATCATCAAAACAATGCCCAGGCCCCAGAATAACCGTGCAAATTTTGTAAGACACAAGCATATAACAATATTATATTAACTCGTGTACCATGTAAATCTTCATTTTTTAGCATCTATGACAGTTATATTAACAGTTTTTAGTGGTTCTCCAACACCCAGACAGACCATCCGCCTGTTGCCCAACTGGGCGAACTGTCCCCCATCCATCTCTTTGGCCAGATTTCCGAGGTGAAGAGAGATGCATTGAGCCAGTCACGGGTGGTTTGAGCATCTGAATGACCATAGCAGGTCTTAATAATAACAAGCCAAGCTCTCAATCACTCAGCTAAAAGACTTTTGCTAAAACTTAGTAAACATTTTATAATGTTGATTTAACAGAAACAGGTTAGTCCAACAGTTAAATCAGTATTTGAACACAATTCAGACGATGGCTCGCAACAGTAATAGGATGCTTTGATATTCAAGTTAGCCACTGCAACAATAAGGCATTATGGATCCCCTCATGCTACTCCATTTTACCTGATACATAACAGGGACCCAGTACAGGAAGGATCTGAGTATGAGCATCCTTTAATTGTAGGAATTTGGTACAGCTGATGGCAGAAGCAATTGATTTTATTTACAGGTAAATGGCATGTCCTACAGCATGTTGTAAATGAAGAATGCTCAAGGGACTAAAAGTATAAAAGCAAAACCAAAGGACAGTAGAAAATTACAGAAATACAAATATTTTTAGATACATGCCTATGAATCAGACCTCATTAAAGTTAGATTATCTATATACCAAAGACAGGATTTATACGCAAAGGGAATTCTGTTAGATGTTTTGATTGCTTGAAGGACATAATCATACATCAACAGTCCCTGCTTCCCCACCAAAGGTATCAACTACCACAAGTGTTATTTCAAGCTGAACTCAGACATTTAAGGCCTAGTTTGAAAACAGGATAGGGGTACATATCCTGCCATTTAACCACTGCATTGGCCAACCAAACGTTCGAGAAAGTGGATCTGTTATACAGGACTTATCTGTGATAAAGCCCTTATCTGATCGGTTAACCAAACTGAGCTGTTGGGGCGGGATAGCAATCCATGGATAGTACCAAACTCATACGCCATAGTAGTGGTTAAACAATCCGCAGACTGCCTATCTATATTTGAAATTATTTATCCTGTTCTCAAACTAGGCCACAGTGATAAAGGACAGCAGAGACATGATCTCACCCACTTGACCAACACTGAAACTTTACCCTGTTGAACGATGTGGAGCCCTACCCCCTGACAAAAGTTCATACATATTTTAAATGAAAATACATGTTTAACACAGCATATGAAAAAGAAGAAAGATGAAAAACCCAACCATCTTGGCAAATCATCATGTGTTCCACTCAGTTCACAATCTGTAACTCCTTCATGCAGTTGAACATGTTAATGAACAGAGACAAATACAATGAAAAAAAAAAACCTCCTTTTACTTTACAGCAAAATCAGAGGAGTGTTTTCATCCTTAGATATTATACATACTGGATAGGATTAAGAAACTTGCACTTACACTTAGATGTACTACTTGATCAGTAAAATTATCGATCTCTCTACTTCCTGTCAACTAGTTCCACCTTTAATGACGTCATAGATTATAATTTTTTATCTCAATTCTGGAAAAAACTGACAATTGAGATTCCCAAATTTAATCACACATAAGAAGACCATGGACTTTTACATGGAATTCAATCCTGTTAAGATTAATACAGAAAAATGCATCCATGTAAACTTTCATATACATGAAGAGAAAAGAGAAAAAAATAATTAAGGCAATGCAATATCATATGGTCATATCTTTGTCATTGGCCACATCAAGCTCAGAATTGACCATAAATAGAAACCTCCCTGAAGTTATGTACGGAAAACCATTTGCAAGTATCCCCTTATCCTAACCCTACTCCATATCCACAAATTCCCCAAAAAAAATGGAAAATAAAGAGAAAATGGCCATGAAAGAATAATTTGTTGACAAATAAAGTAACAAGCAACTTACTATTGGGTGGAACATTCGAGAAACGAAGCGCACAGTTGGCGGCTTATTTGGATAATCCTCTGTGACTGAAGTGTCAATTTAAACGTGCCTGAAAAGTCGCACAATTTCACACCTGAGAAATGAGCCCATTCTTCCCAAAATCACAGAAGTTGTCAATCAAGATAAAGGCATAAATACAAGACATACCATAGAGTGGTAAACAATACAGAAAGTCTTCGGACATCACAAGACTTTATTTGCATGGGACTGAATTTTAATCAGTAATATCATAAAGGTGAACCAACACAGACAAATAACTGCAATTCTGATCATAGTTTTCCAATAACAAAAAAAAATGGACCAAAGAATCAACAAATAGTGTTCCCTGCATATCAAGTATTACACCTATGTCACCTCGCAACTAGGTGCAATACTTGATATCCATAGTCTAATAACATGCTATCCAAAGAAGTATAATAAACCATTTAGATAATGCAACCTATTTACTGGCATTCATGCGGTAGATCAGTGAAGTTATTAAAACATGACAGGTACAATCTGAAGAAATGATGATCCACATCATGTAACAACCAAACAACACATGGTGACTAACAACACGAGATGGCATTAGCCGTATTAATCATAAGGATGAGTTTCACAATATTGATGCTAACAATTAACTTTGAAGAGGCCTCACCTCCGTCCCCGGGGTGTCGTCAGGACTGCAATTATCAACAAAAGAAGAAAGAGAGAGATATAATCAGCAAGCTCCGAGAGAATCTAGAAAAAAAAATACTAATGATGCCTTAGAAAGCATACCCAAAAATGACAGCATTCCAAGCATGATATTATTCCTGGGGGGCACCGCTGATCCCCGCAGGAGGATCCTGCTGCAAGCGCTTGAAGTCCCTCATCAGCCTCTTCCTTGCAGGAGTCGACATCCTCACACACTGAATTTTCAAAAAGAGACAAGTCAGACGAGAAAAAAGCTAACAAACGCACACGCTAATTGCTAGAAGGCTTACTGGCCGAAACCCGACACCAATTTGTTGAACAACAGAGAAAGATCTTTCCTGGCGTTCCGCCAAACACGTTAGCAAAAGTCCCAAGGGACAGATGAAAACACATGAGACAAAATATGGTTTACTTCTCGGAGAAGACACGTAGTTCCAAGCCAGAACGAGAACATCAACCAAAATAACTCGTCAGTACCACAAACCCCGCCCCAACAGAGCACAATAGATTGCCTACGTGATTAAGATCCCATCATAATAGAGCTGAAAACGCAAAATTCCCAAATCCTCAACCAATAGATGAAAGCAGCCACCCGCGGAAGGCCCACATGGCCGCGCCACAGCAACCCAAAAGGTAGACATATGAATCATCCAACCACAGCGGGAAAACTTGTGCTCTGCGCGCGATCGGTTCCTCACGCAGCACAATTAGGGTTTCCAAACAAACCCACCGGCACAAACACGATCATCGCCACAAGAAGACGATTGGTGAGAAAGAAGATACGGCCTTCACCTGTCCGCAGACGCGCGGAAAGTATCCAGGCTCCGCTAGGGTTTCAGCGCGCCACCATCGCGCACGGCCTTCGAAGACGGAGGGGGCGGGGGGCAGAAGAAATGGATCGCAGCAGCCACGCCGAGCGAGGGGGGAAGGAGAAATAATGGTGACGGTGATCAGACAAGCGGACATAAATAATCTTTTTTTTCTTTTAATTTTTTTTTTACAGAGATGTGATTGGATGGTGGCGGTGGATGGACTCCGTGGTCTCCACAGATCGCGACGGGGTGCGGACGCGGATTCCCTCCTTTTTCATAGTGGCAGCGTCCATTACAGCTTGCGGTGGACCGAGATTTCATCAATCCCCATGGTACCGTGTAACTTATCAAGGATCCCGAGGAGGATGGCTCGTTATCGTGGATCTTAAATGGGAGGGGAGGGAGCGATCAGCGATCGAGAGTTTTCGTGTTAAAGCTGAACATCCCGGTTAAGCTGCAGGGATCCGCGAGTCATGAGATGCGGCTTCGGATGTTTCCAGAGTGCAACGCTTTGGGCCGGTGCTTTTTTCTGCCTTCGCGTTTGCACACCGAAGCTCAGTCGTGGAATGCAATCTGGACCGCGAATAGTCGGATTGACGGGTGGGATAATCTGGGCGGCCGCTCCCTCATTGGCTTTGCCACGTGGGCTGACGATCTCCTTTTCTCTTGAAAATTTATTAATACGGGGATTTCTCGGACAAAAAATAACCTCCTTATTTACTATTCACTAAGATTGATTGGATTCGATCTGATTTTTTTTTTAAATTTTGAACTCGAATCGAATTGAGAAGCATTGTAAATCGAATCGAACCGACCTGTGAAATGTCACGAATCATTTTCAATTGAATCGAGTGTTTGGATTCTTCCGTTCGAATTGGATCTATTGGATTTTGATGTTTTTGAACTTTTTATTACATTTCTATTTGCTAGATTGATTGACTTTTCACTTTCAATTTTGTCTGTAGATGTTGGACTTTCTATTTAATTTTTGTGTCAACTATCAAATGGATGATTTATAACATATACATGCCAATGTCTCTTAACAATAAGAATAAACAATTAAAAATCATACACTCAAACTTGCTAGAAACTTACAACCTATAGAATATCACATATTCACAAATAGTGCATTCATGCATACTTAATAATTTGATAAATCTCAAATCTGAGTGCATTCACACGTTCAACTATTCCCTTAACAATAAGAATAAACAATTAAAAATCATACATATACAATACTTTGATTCTCAAACCTTCACACTTACGTATTCTCCAGCAGGAAATCCATGATCTACAGTAGCAGATTTCATAAGTCAACATGAAAAGTTTATCTGCTAAAGGGTCTGTTTGACTGTATGTAAAATATTTTTATAGGAAAAAAGTTTTCTACGAAATAATTTTTACATGGAAATAAAAACACGATCGGTCATTTAGATGTATGTAAAATATGTTTTAAAGAGACCACGCGCTGGGGCAGTTGCAGACGAAGGTTTTGCTGTAGGAGGCGGGGATGTCGAGGGGGCTACTGCCGCTGCTGGACATCGTGGAGTGCGGGTACTTGGAGGAGACGGGGTTCATGTGGGTGAAGCAGAAGAAGAAGGTCGAGCACTGCTTCGACAAGGTGGGGAGGATGGTGTCCTACGCCGCCGAGATCACCGCCTACGTTGAGGAGTTCCACATTCGGAAGCTGACGGGGGTGAAGGTGAAGAGCTCATGCTCTGGCTCACCCTCTTCGAGATCTCCGTTGACAGCTCCGTCAGCTCCCCCGCCGGCAAGCTGACCTACAAGACCTCCGCCGGCCTCTTGCGCGTCTTCCCCACCTTCGCCTTCGAGCTCCCCGGCAACCCTCCCCGCTTCCCCAAGCACCCTCAGCTCCCTCCTCCGGCTCTGTCGGCAGACCAGCAATAGCAGCAACAGGATCAAGAGATCAAGCCGAAGCTGGAGGCCTGATTGATCACGCATGCACCTGGCAGTACTGTGGGCATCTCCATACACCTGCACTGTGTCATCGGCAGGGGATGTGGAGCTATTCTCCTCGAAGCCGTGGGGAAGCTGCCGGAGAAGGGGAGGCTTCTGGCAGCAGTGACGAAGGTGGGCCCGCTCCTCCAGACCATGATGCTGGTCGACCCGCTTCCGTAGTGGCGGCACCCTCCTCGGCCGTCCCGAAGCTCGTTGCGCCAATGGTGGAAGGGAAGAAGGGAGACGAGATCGCGCGGCCTCGAGAAGGGGGGAAGGGAAGTGGGAGTTGGGGTTTTTAAAATTTGGGAAAACGGCATTTGAGGTTTTACATCAGATGCCAAAATCCAAGGATTTCACGAAAATGGTTTCATGGATCAACTTTTCAATGCAATCAAATGACCAATTTTATAAGTTTTTCTAGGAAAATCTTTTCTTGTGGGAGATTTTACAGAGAAATAAATAGACCCTAATATTCATAATAATTCAACAAGATATCTGAAAGAGAAGGTTTTGTCCAACTGAATCCATTGATTTTCACTACTAACATCAAGGGTAGTTGGTAAGAACTGTTGTTTTCTACTAATTAGCAGTTTTCAAAAGCACAATGAACACTTCAACCTGATAGTTGGTTCATAAATGAAACTAGATGGGTTAGTAAATCAAGCCAAAATCTATCAGATCAAGAAAACATTTCAAGGTTTCAAAGTGTTCATACACTTCAATTCTTTAACTTACTGGCTAATGAACACTTAATTCATTAACTTACTAGAACTAAAAAGCTTATAAAGTGTCACAATCATACAAATACTGAAATACATCAAATTGGAATCCGCAGGAGTCCATGACTACAAATCAAAGATGCTGGATAAGGTGTTCAGTTGTCTCTTTGGAGTTTGGAGGTATTTTCTTCCCCAAGCTGAAATAATAAAACAAAAAAGAATTAGCAAATAAGGTAAACTTGCAAATGAGGAAACAATGAAAAATAGAGAAGGAAAATACATAAATGAGGTCTAAACAATTTACCACCACCATACTCATGCAATGTCAACGACATTCAATGCCAATGTAATAGTTGACAATTCTGGAAAAAAAATGACATATATTATAAACAAAAGATAATGAACAACTTTTGCCAAATTTATAACTAAACAAAATAAAAAATCTATTTTACCTTTCATCTAGTTGATCTATTTCATCTAATTTCTCTTCAATGTTAACCCAATCTTTTGATGCTTGAATCTAATCTTAAGTGCAAATAATAGCTTCCACAATCGTAGAAGATAAAGAACTCCTAAATGCATTAAGAACGCAACTGCTCGTGCTAGATGTTGATTTAGAAGCTACAGTAGAAATAGAAATAACCAAGGCATCACGTGTCATTGACAACAAAATTGGAAATTTTGTATTGTTGATTTTCCACCAATTTAGATATCAAATACCTCCAATATTCTTCTATATCTTCTTCCAAATATTTAACAAGCTCATATTTCACATCTCCATTTCTTTTTAGCTTTGTGTTGTTTGTACATGGTTTGCATAAAGTTTAATCATTTGTGATGATTGCATATCACTTAATGTGCTTGTACTAGAATTTGAATATGTCCACTTGATGTTGCATCCATATTCTTGTACTCATCAGATAAAGTAAAAAGAGATGTCTTCACTTTCTTATTCAATGTCATAGCCTTCTCAACATCAAACATTTGAGAGACTAAAAACTCAATATATTTCAATTTATATCGAGATCAAGAATAACAACAAAATATATCATGAGATTCAATTTTTCAAGATTTTCTTAATATTTATCACACTTTTGTTTCATCTTAAATCTATCTTATACTACTAAAACACAGTTTTGGCCTGAACACGTGGTAGCACCAGAGTCCCTGCAGCAGTTTTTCTTTCTTTCTTTTTCCAAAATGGGAGGGGCGAAACCTGTAACATTTTTTTGTTTTTTTTTCAAATGAGGGCCGCTGCCCACAAGGCCGACTGGTCGCCTGTTTGAAAGCAGGCCACCCGCTTGTTTTCAACAGGCAGGCGGCCCACGCCCGCCCCTTTTTAAAAATTATTAAAACTTTTTTAAAATTTTAAATAAATAAATATTATACCCGTGCATCGCGGCCACGCCCGCCCCTTCTAAAAAATTATTAAAACTTTTAAATTTTTTTATAAGTTTTTGATATTTTAATTTTTTTATATATTTATACACGTGCATCGCACGGAGGAGAACTAGTTATCACTAAATGCATGATCATCACTTTCACACCATTTCTTTAGGAGAAACTCAATATTGTTACTCTCATGAAAATATGTGTTGAGCGTGACATAAAAAGCCCTTTGTTGGATCAAGCCTCAACGTTGCACCAAAAACTCGAGCTAATAGTGAAGGTGAACCGTATTTTCTTTATAGCAGTGCAGAACCCCACGTCAATGTTGTGGTCGGCCTGAGGGGCTTCGCACAGGGCAGTTACTCCCTGCGGCGGGCTGGGCTGTCAAGCACTGATGACACTACACACACTCGATCCCGGGCCAGCATGTAGTAACAGTGAATCCCTAAGGAAGTTGTTGGACCCCATATTCCAACAAACTCCCCCCCCCCCAGCGACATTCGGAGGATTCGAACCCGCAACCTCGCTTTGATACCACTTGTTAGATCAAGTCTCAACGTTGCACCAAAAGCTCGAGCTAATAGTGAAGGCAGACCGTATTTCCTTTATGGCAGCGCAGAACCCCACGTCAACGTTGTGGTCGACCTGAGGACTTCGCACAGGGCGGTTCGCCCTGCGGCGAGCTGGGCTGCCAAACACCGATGCCACTACACACACTCGATCCCGGGCCAGCATGTAGTAACAGCGAATCCCTAAGGGAGTTTCTGGACCCCATAATCCAACACCCTTGAAACCCTCAAAGTAGCATCATAGAAGGTCTTCAATAACCTAGTCAAATCTCTAGCCATCACCCAATCCTCCTTTGCAGGCTTCCGTAATTCATCTCCTTCTGCAAGATCACTCCTAAAAAATGAATCTTGCTCTTCATATCTCTCAAATACATTTTGGAACTTTTGTGTTGTGTTTAACATCGAGAATGTTGATTTCCATCTTGTAAGGACATCAAGACATAAGAGACTCTTGCTTTGGATCTTTTCTTCTTCAACACAAATTTAAAAATTTTGTAGTCTTGATGGAGATTGTCTTATATACCTCACAATATTTATAATACAAACCACTAAATCATTTGTCAATTTTAGGCCATCATTAACAGTCAAATTCATTATGTGAGCAATACATCTCATATACAGAAACTCTTCTTTTAAGATACTTTCATACCAATTATTGATTCTTCTCTTGAGATAGACAATGGCAACATCATTAGAACTAGCATTATCAATTGTCAAAGTCATAACATTTTCAATACCCTAAATGTTTAAATACTTTTCAATTGTCTAACCAATGGCCTCACCTTTATGACTGAAAATTAGATAAAAATTTAAAATTTTATTGTGCAGCTTCCAATTATTATCAATGAAGTGTGCAGTCAAATAGATATAGTTAATTCTTTGCAAGGAAGTCCATGTATATGTAGTAAGACAAATCCTCCTACAATTAGATTTTAGGAAAGTCTTCAACTTTAACATCTCTTCCACATATATTCATTGCATTTCTAGCAACTGTCATTCTTGAAGGAATGTGAAATTTGGGTTATGCAGTATTATAAAAATATTTAAACCCTTGCCCTTCAACAAATCTAAAAGAAAGTTCGTCAATAAAACCATGTATGTCAATACTTTTCTAATTAGTTGTTGATCAAATTTCCAACTTATCAATGTAGATTTGCTCTCTCTCTGAACCCATTCATTGACCATTGAGTTATGAATGATAATTTGTACTTGTCCATTCTCATAAACATTAGCTCTACTGAAAGGATATTTCTTGCATCTCAAGTTCAAGTGTGTTATTAAAGTGTTTATGCTACATGATATTGTTTCACAAGTGTAAGTATGATCACAATAATTACACATTTTGTGAAGTGCTCCTAAACATCTGATCTTAGGTGTACAGTTTTCCTTTCCCCCTTGAACTTGAAGAACTTGGACCTCCAGTCACATTGCTTGTTTGTGTGGTGTTATTAGGTTCAAAACTTGCACCCTTAGGTATTGGAGTATCACCAATGTCATTAGAGGACATCTAAATAGACACATCCACATTAATTATGTAAATTAAACATAGTGAATAAAAAAACAAAACTTGTATTAAAAGGATTAAAGCTTACATTGCAAGAGCCACTTCCTATAGATGATATCACACCACAACGTTCTCCAAATGGAGACAAAAGTCAATCAACAAG
>JACBKR010002276.1:0-53410 GCA_014218235.1 Colocasia esculenta
TTGCCAAAGCAAATATGGGGGGCAATGACTGAGCTGAGTCATTTCTTCCGAATTTTAACAGCATCAGAACTCAGACTTCTTGACTTGCAAAATATGGAGCAAAATATAATACAGACAGTCTGCAAATTAGAGAAGATATTTCCTCCAGCATTCTTTGATTCAATGGAGCACCTGATCATCCATTTGCCATATGAGGCTAGGGTCGGAGGACCAGTACAATTTCGATGGATGTATCCGTATTTCTATATCCGTAGTTTATTCACATTACGGTGAATTTTATATTTCATATGTATTCATTCGATCTATTATTATCGTAGGTGCATGCACGATCTTAAGATGAAAGTCCGCAACAAAGCACAAGTTGAGGGTTCCATTACCCAGGCATACCTCATTGAGGAGATATCGAACTTCTGTTCGATGTACTTTGACACGGAAATACAAACCCGACGCACTCAACCTCCACGTAATGATGATGGTGGAGAATCCTATGTGTCGGACCAACTCTCTATATTCAAGTGTCCCGGACGGGCGTTCGGATATTCTTCTACTCGCCCACTTGAAGACAGAGAGTTGGTAGCTGCGGAGATCTACATCTTCATGAATTGCGCAGAACTAGAGCCCTACATTGAGTAAGTTGTGCTCACTTATGATATACATCATTTACATGTAATGCTGGTAAACTGAACGGTTGTGTGACATTTACATTGCAGAGAGTTTGACTCGTTCATACTACAACGAAATCCACGTCTTACGGACGTGCAGGTTCAAAAGGAACGGGAGAAGTCTTTTCCGAGTTGGTTAAGATCTCGAGTATGTGTCTAAATATTTTGAATCATATATGTTACGTTCTTATGCATAATTAGTTGTTGTAAGTCTGTCTATTTTTTTGCTAATAGGTTTATCAAGGTTTTATTACCGATTTAAGAGTACAAGAGATCAGTAATGGACCCTCGAAGATTGTACGTGTCTACCCAGGTTACATTGTGAATGGATACAGATTTCACACGAGAGATTATGGACGCAATAAGTCTACGATGAACAGCGGCGTATGTGTGAAAGGAAGTGCCTACAATGAAAATGAAATTGACTATTATGGCATTCTCGAAGAAGTCATTGAACTGCAATTTTTGGGACAAGACAACATTATATTTCTCTTCAAGTGTCATTGGTTTGATCCGACATCTATTCGTCATGACACAACATATGGAATTGTCGATGTCAAGCATAAGTCCAAGTTGAGTACATACGAGCCATTCATACTGGCGGCACAAGCGCAACAAGTTTATTATTCAAATTATTCATCCCTGAAATTAAGAGATTGGTGGGCTGCATGTAGAGTGAAATCAAGGTTATTCCCTGAGTATGAGCTTCTGCCGCCTGATGATGAGCTGGACGGTGTTAATGACAATTATTTCCAATCGGAAAGGAGTGACGCACGAGAGTTGGCAGCTTCTACGCAGTTCAATATTCATGATATAAATGAAACAATTTGCTTACATAAGGATAACGAACAGGAAGAAGTTGACCCAAATGCCCTTGAGCGAGAGGTGGAGTCTGATGTGGATGAAGACTCCCCGCATGAGGAGGATGAATTCCAAGATGATGAAGAAGATGATGCTGAATTAAACATGTCGGAAGCATCTGATGTTGAATTACGATAATATACCTTATATTTTGTAGAAACTTCGTGTTATTGCTAATTATAACATCATATTAAATTGCTACTTCAAAATTTATTGCTGATGACAATTGGATGTATGTTATTTATCTCAAGAGAGATATGGACGTGGAGGACGGAATCGGACGGTTTCTACGTCCATTGGCGAGGGTCCGGGACCCCGTCCACGACAGGTATATGTATATGTAAACACAATACTCTATATATTATTGTTCATAATAAATTCACGACAGATCTAACGTACATACAATTTTGCAGGGTCTGCTCCCCGTCGACAGGTATATACATATGTACAGAAAGAACCACATTTACGTTTTGTTCATATTTAATTCACGAGATAACGTACATACAATTGCAGGGTCTGCCTCCCCGTCGACGCCGGTCATCCATGCGGCAGGTATACGTATATATTGTTGTTCAAGTAAATTCATATTCTAATGTGTAAAAAAAATTTTCAGCGACCGCCTCCCCGCGAGCACTGGAGCAGTGCCACCTTTGCCTTCTTCCTCACCACCAGGTACGTGTCAGCTTCCATACATTAGTATGTTTGTTGTCTTGCAATTTATCGAACAATAGTGTGCTTAATTGTCTTCAACAGAGGTCCAGGGTCCGCATGCAGCAGCGGATGAGGGGGGCCCTCAGCTACCGGACGGCATCCATGCTGGATCTCTGGGTAAAGTTGATCAGTTCAAATTTACTTTATTTGTTATTGATGTTATACATTTCATGTACAAAATTAATGTGCAATTGCAGGGGGAAGATAGATCCCGGTTCGCTTCCCGTCATATTACGACGCTGGTCCATGCACATTCCAGGACCAGTGGACACATGGAGAGAGTTCCCGGTGCCCGTCCGGGATCAGTTATTTGACATGTTCACGTATTTTTAAATCTTAGATAACTATCTGTCATTTATTTAATACTATCCATGTTCGTTGCAGAAAGCTGAGTAATTTCATTTCTTTACAGTGGAGGTTCACATTCACGAGACCCGAGGATCTCCCTCGAGCTCGAGCCGTCTGGGAGTCTACTGCCCAGACTAATTAAAGAAAGTCGATGTGGGAGGCCCGGGACAAGGCGCAAAAGAGCACAGGCAATAAGGATCCTAGGGCTTGGCTTGATGACGGCCCTTCTTGGCTGAGGAAGGATTATTGGCAGTCCCTTTGTGAGCGATGGGCTGCTGGGACCATGGCAGCAGCGGTCACAGGCGGCCATACACAACAGATCAACTCATCCGGAGAAGAATGTGCATACTAGTGGGTCCATATCTTATGCGACCCACAGTCAAAAATTGGTAAGCATAATATTGTTCAATTGTTTAGTACATTGATTATTATTGTCAAACTAAATACGTCCGTTGAATTATAAGCATCACGAGCTCGAGCGTGCCCCTACCTTTCGCGAGTTATTTGATCGGACTCATAAGCGGAAGGGGACGGATGACTATGTTAGCGAGAGTGCCCGCACGATCGTTGTAGTCAACCTAAATTTTGAATTCAATTATGATATTAAATTATTTATTTTTATAATTTAATTTTAATTTATTTTGCAGGAGAGGTACGATAGGACGATGACGGAGCGTTATGCAGAGGGCAATCCTCAGCCAGACTTGGATGCAGAGCTTGGGTCGAGGCAGCGGGGAGCCGAGGAAGGGCCGAGTGTACGGCTTGGGGGACAGCCTGGATACTCAACCAGTGTTGTCCTCATAGGCCAGTTCGATCGCTCCTCCGGCACACGCGAGTTCATCTTCTGCGCCGCCCGTCAGTGGTGTACAGGACATTAGAGGCATCATTCGGGAGGAGCTACGTACAGAGCTACAGACCCAGCGGGAAGAGCTACAGACGCAGCGGGTAGAGCTACAGACGCAGCGGGTAGAGCTGCAGGCGCAGCGGGTAGACATAGAGACGCAGCGGGCACAGCTACAGACGCAGTTCAGCGATATGCTTCAACAGTTCTCTCATAATGCAGGGAGTACGCCCCACACAGCCAGCAGCTCAGGTCAGTATTAGTATTAATTTTATAATTAGGATTGGGTTGGGCATTCTCCGACACGACCGGGTGGGTTAAAGCAACGTGTAGAAACTAACGGAATCCAATTTGGATCTCCGGATTGGCCTGGCCATTCAAACGATCGATCTAAAAACACCAAACTTCAAATAAAAGCCTTAAACACGCAGAACCGGGGGTCCAAAATCCCAAATAAGGATCGGATCGACGTGCCGTTTTCTCCGACACGACCGGGTGGGTTAAAGCGACGTGTAGAAACTGACGGAATCCAATTTGGATCTCCGGATTGGCCTGACCATTCAAACGATCGATCTAAAAACACCAACTTATATAAAAGCCTTAACACGCAGAACCCGGGGGTCCAAAATCCCAAATAGGGATCGGATCGACGTGCCGTTTTCTCGACACGACCGGGTGGGTTAAAGCGACGTGTAGAAACTGACGGAATCCAATTTGGATCTCCGGATTGGCCTGGCCATTCAAACGACCGATCTAAAAACACCCCAACTTCATATAAAAGCCTTAACACACACAACCCGGGGTCCAAAATCCCAAATAGGGATCGGATCGACGTGCCGTTTTCTCCGACACGACCGGGTGGGTAAAGCGACGTGTAGAAACTGACGGAATCCAATTTGGATCTCCGGATTGGCCTGGCCATTCAAACGACCGATCTAAAATACCCAACTTCATATAAAAAGCTTAACACGCAAAACCGGGGGTCCAAATCCCAAATAGGGATCGGATCGACGTGTCGTTTTCTCCGACACGACGGGGGGGTTAAAGCGACGTGTGGGAACTGACGGAATCCAATTTGGATCTCCGGATTGGGTTGGGCATTCAAACGACGGATCTAAAAACACCAAGTATATATAAAAGGTTTAAAACACACGTCCAAAAATCCCAAATAGGGATCGGATCGACGTGCCGTTTTCTCCGACACGACCGGGTGGGTTAAAGTGACGTGTAGAAACTGACGGAATCCAAATTGGATCCCCGGATTGGGTGGGGCATTCAAAGGACGGATCTAAAAACACGGCCAAGCATATATAAATGGTCAAAACACGCAACCCGGGGTCCAAAATCCAAATAGGGATCGGATCGGCGTGCCGTTTTCTCCGACACGACCGGGTGGGTTAAAGTGACTTGTAGAAATTGACGGAATCCAATTTGATCCCCGGATTGGGTTGGGCATTCAAAGGACGGATCTAAAAACACGGCCAAGCATATATAAATGGTCAAAAACACGCAACCCGGGTCCAGAATCCCAAATAGGGATCGGATCGATGTGCCGTTTTTCGACACGACGGGGTGGGTGGTGGGATAAAGACGTGTAGAAACTGACGGAATCCAATTTGGATCCCGGATTGGGTTGGGCATTCAAAGGACGGATCTAAAAACACGGCCAAGCATATATAAATGGTCAAAACACGCAAACCCGGGGGTCCAAAATCCCAAATAGGGATCGGATCGGCGTGCCGTTTTCTCCGACACAAACCGGGTGGGTTAAAGTGACGTGTTGGAACTGACGGAATCCATTTGGATCTCCGGATTGGTCGGACGTTCAATTGACGGATCTAAAAAACACCCAAGTATATTTAAGCGTCAAAAAACACAACCCGGGGTTCCAAAATCCCAAATAGGGATCGGATCGACGTGCCGTTTTCTCCGACACGACCAGGTGGGTTAAAGTGACGTGTGGGAACTGACGGAATCCAATTTGGATCTCCGGATTGGGTTGGGCATTCAAAGGACGGATCTAAAAACACCCAAGTATATATAAAAAGTTAAAACACACAACCCGGGGGTCCAAAATCCCAAATAGGGATCGGATCGACGTGCCGTTTTCTCCGACACGACCAGGTGGGTTAAAGTGACGTGTAGAAACTGACGGAATCCAATTTGGATCCCCGGATTGGGTTGGGCATTCAAAGGACGGATCTAAAAACACCCAAGTATATATAAAAAGTTAAAACACACAACCCGGGGGTCCAAAATCCCAAATAGGGATCGGATCGACGTGCCGTTTTCTCCGACACGAACAGGTGGGTTTAAAGTGACGTGTAGAAACTGACGGAATCCAATTTGGATCCCGGATTGGGTTGGGCATTCAAAGGACGGATCTAAAACACCCAAGTATATATAAAAAGTTAAAACACACAACCCGGGGGTCCAAAATCCCAAATAGGGATCGGATCGACGTGCCGTTTTCTCCGACACGACGGGTGGGTTAAAGCGACGTGTAGAAACTGACGGAATCCAATTTGGATCTCCCGGATTGGCCTGACCATTCAAACGATCGATCTAAAAACACCCAACTTCATATAAAAGCCTTAACACGCAGGAACCGGGGGTCCAAAATCCCAAATAGGGATCGGATCGACGTGCCGTTTTCTCCGACACGACCGGATGGGTTAAAGCGACGTGTAGAAACTGACGGAATCCATTTTGGATCTCCGGATTGGCCTGGCCATTCAAACGACCGATCTAAAAAACACTCAACTTCATATAAAAGCCTTAACACACACAACCGGGGAGTCCAAAATCCCAAATAGGGATCGGATCGACGTGCCGTTTTCTCCGACACGACCGGGTGGGTTAAAGCGACGTGTAGAAACTGACGGAATCCATTTGGATCTCCGGATTGGCCTGACCATTCAAACGACCGATCTAAAAACACTCAACTTCATATATAAAAGTCTTAACACGCACAACCCGGGGGTCCAAAATCCCAAATAGGGATCGAATCGAGTGTCATTTCTCCGACACGACCGGGTGGGTTAAAGCGACGTGTAGAAACTGACGGAATCCAATTTGGATCTCCGGATTGGTCTGGCCATTCAAACGACCGATCTAAAAACACCCAACTGAAATAACGGATCTAAAAATACTATTGTTTCACAAGTTTTAATTTCACTATTGAAAATAATGTATGTCTTTTATTTATTATAATGTTTCTCATTTTAATTTGTTTTAATATAGGATCCAGCTACAGACGATGACGAGGCAGGGACAGCAGACGATCTAGCAGATTTATCTTGATATTTGTATATTATTATGTATGACTTTATATTTATTGTATGTTATGATTTTATGTTGATTGTTAGTATTTGTTAAATTTATGAATATTGTAGCAGGTTTGACATTGTAGCAATGTATTTTTATTTGTTTATTTAAAAAAAAATAAATGTATATTTTCCGACGGATTTTCCGACGGATACTTAGCCGTCGGAAAGTATAAATTACCGACGGATAAACACCGTCGGCAAATCCGTCGGAAAATACTGACGGATTGGCCGACGGATAATTATCCGTCGGAAAACATACATTACCGACGGTTAAAGACCGTCGGCAATTCGGTCGGCAAATACTGACGTCGTTACCGACGGATGTAATCCGTCGGAAATTACGACCGAATTCCGACGGAATTTTCATCCGTCGGAAATTTCTGACCAATTATTTCCGACGGAATGTTTCCGACGAGTTTTGGACGGAAAGCGGTCGGAAGGCGCCTTTTCCGACGGATTTCCGACGGATTATGTCCGTCGGTAATCCCGCTTTTTCTTGTAGTGTTAGTTAAAGGGTGTAGGACTTAAATTAATTTTTTATATAAATTAAAATGTAAGTTTGAATATATTAAAGTAAGTGTTCAAGACATTAAAGTAAGAGTTCAAGGTTGTTAAAATATGTGTGACAGTGAGTTGAAATGTGTGGGACTTAAAGATACTGTTACCTCACTTTAAGTCTAAGTTCAAGACACTACAGTGTGAGTTCGAAGTTGTTAAAGTATATGTGACAATGAGGTAAAGTAGTGATATAAAATAAATGTTGATATGATTTAAAAGTGTAACTTCAAAGGTATAAAATAAGAGTTGAAAAGTTTTAAGATAATAGTTGCTCATGGTCATAAGATGGAAAATGTTATTAGGAATCTTCAATGTAGATCCCAATAAATAGGGACATGAAATTAACACTAGTAAAAAGCGTGGACTTTTTTGCATAGACATTTCTAATAGGGACCGGTAGTTAAAGTACTCTCATTGACACGGACCTATAATTATTTTCATATAATATATATATAATATATAATATATATATATATATATATGAGTGATGTTATAGTATGGCGGTGCGGCCCCGCCATTATTGTAGCATCCTACTGTGGATGGTAAAAAAAAAACACGTGCGCCCGTTACGTGCGTAATTCACAAGCGCGCGTGCACTTGTTACGTGCATAATTCACAAGCACGCGTGCGACCCTGCGGCCCTGCCGCATCCAAACTTCATGTATATATATATATATATATAGAGAGAGAGAGAGAGAGGAGAGTGATGCTGCGGTACGGCGGTGCGGCACCGCCGTACCGCAGCCAGCACCGTCGGATCTCAATCCGACAGTGCGTTTAAAAAAAAAAAATGGGCCATGCCGTTTCGCGCGCTGCGGCGCGCGAAATGCACGGCCCGCGTGGGCCTGCCGTAATATAGAGAGAGAGGGAGAAATGTTATGGTGCGGCAAGACTTTTTGATACGGCTCCGCCATAGCATAGCACGGATCGTTGGATTTCAATCCAACGGCAGAGCGCTACAATACATCCGTGCTCGGATTCGAGTGCTTGGGTGTTCGGAATGTTCATTGCTCGTGTGTTCGGTACTGCTCGGTGAGTATAAGTAAACCATTAGATTAAAATCCAACGGTCCGCACTGATGATACGCGGGGCCGTACCTAAAGACCCCACCGTATCATAGCATTACTCATATTATTGTCCTCCTGCTATTATTTTAAAACTTAAGTTGCGTGTAAAAATCATCTTTTTATTTGGGGTTCCATGATTTGATCTTTTAACTCTCAATAATATTATTTAAGAGAGACACTAAGGGTCTATTTGATAACATTTAACGAGTAACTAAAGTCTGAAATGCTTAATTTTAAGATTTCAAACTGTTTGATAAAATATTTAAAAAATATCTAAATTAATCACTTAAATATAAAAATCACTTAATTTTAAAATCATGAGGAATCACTTTTTTAAGGTAGTCAATTTCTCAACCCACAGTCAATGATCACCGTCACTGGCGACTTGTCGCCGAACCGGTGAATCCAGCACCGGCCATGGCCGCCAATCGGCGACTGTCACCAGATTTCGGTGCCGACCATGGCCACTGGTCGATGATTGTCATCGGATTCCGGCGTCGACCGGCGATCGCCAGAGATCGGCACTGGAATTGATCGGCACCTTCGTCGACGATTCGTCGATTCACGGGCGGGTGACCGAATATCGGTTCCGGCGACTCGGTTTCAAAAAAATATTTTGTTGGTTTCTAAATTTGAACTCAAGACCTACCTAATAAAAGTGTAACATTTAACTAACTGTGTCACAATTCAAATATTGTTTAAGTTGGTTATCAAGCACCTCTTAATAAACATCTTATATATATCAAGTTCTTTTTCAATTTCAGATTTAGAGAATAGATAAAAAAATATATTTTAAATTTAATATTAAGTGTTATCAAAAACCACTTAACTCAATCTTCTAAATCTACCAAGTCAACAATACTTTCCTAAAGTAAAAAAAAAAAATGGCGCGGAGTAGTTTTTGCAAATATCCATCTCTGTACACATCTTAGAGAATCTGCACGAGTCACGAGTTACATATCAGTTCTAGCTCTCTCAGTGCAAGATGGAAGCATGTCCTTGTCATCCATTGCTCTGGTTTTCTATCATTGCAGCCACTGCTACATATCGTCGAGAGGGACTAGAGAGGAAGAAAGGTTGATAAGGAATTAAAGAATGGGATGGGGGATCAGAGGAGTTCTGTTCATGACTAGCTACCCTTCCCCACCTTCTGTCGCAACAACTACAGCAGTGTCGGCAAGCACAGAGAAGGTGCTTGGAGAGATCATAATATAAGGTGGGGCGGCAGAGAACCGCAAGGACAATTGTCCTTTGTTTATAGGTAAAAATTAATGATCCTTTTAACCACATGTGAGAATGCTCATGATCAATATTCTATTTTCGCAGATGGTATGACCTCAGGGGAATACTGGTTAGGGATTGGAGAATTTAAAGGGCATAATTGAAAGTTTGTTTAAAGATAGTGATGTATTTGGGGAGATTTAAAGAAGATATATGTAATTTTCTCCTAAATATTTACCATTCAGATATGTATATGTACCTATATGGCAATTATTAATAAAATGCTTTTGTCTAAGGTCAGCAATCAAGCTACAATCCTGTTTGTACTATATCTTTTACTTGATATAATTAAATAAATAAACAAAACATCTATGATTATGAAAAAGTTATTCCTTTTATTTGCATCTCTAGGCATTCCATAAATTCGAATGAAAAAGGCAAACGAAGCCTAAGCAACTATTATGTTCAGTTAACTTCTCTGCAGACATACACCGTGGGAGAATTTTCTAGAGATTTAGTTCTTCCGAGGGTTTACCTTGCATGTACCAGAACATGAGGATGATTTCATGGGGCGTGATTTGCTTTGCTGAATTCTTGGTGTTGCTGCTTGAGCAAAGAGGTCGGCTCAGGCCGAGCAACTCCCAAGGGATGATGGCGCGATGCAGAAAGTGTTGCCGAGCTCTGACTTGCAAGACCACCAAGAGACCTCAGTGAAGAAAGACTCCGACGATCAAGTCAGTTCGGTAGATCGGAGCAAGAGTTTTTAGGCTAGTAGTAGCGTACCTTTTTCTCGAGGGATCTCTCTCTCTCTTATATAGAGGTTTCGTGGGCCGGATTACCTGAAATGACTTGAGCACGTCGCCCACGAACTCGCCCACGACTTCCGCAGGCCGAGGTCATAGATGGCAAGTGTGGCTGGATAGATCCCGGCTGCTCCGGGCCAGCTAGCACGCGCGGCCCGTAGCCGTGATCTTCAGGCCCTACCGTTACTAGACCCTCCTCTTACGATCGTGCGAGGCCAACTAGCGCACGCGGCCCGTGATCTTCGGGCCCTACCGTACTGGACATTCCCCTCGACCGTGCGGGTCACACTGGGAAAGTCCGGGTCATCGCATTCCCACCGGGGACAGTGAAAGGATTCAGCTCGGCTTAGTGTTCGGGTAGAGGTCCCCGATTGAAGCCAGTTCGGCGGACGAAGTGCTATCTGGCCGAGCCCCCGAGGACTGACCCATATCATTGGCCCCCCCAGCTTTGCTCGGGACCTGGCTATGGACTGGGGAGAAGATGTTAGGATTTAGCAGCCACATGTCACCGTACGTTCCCTATCAGGGAGCATGAGGGTGTGTGTCTGTGCGGTGGCAGACTGTGAAAGGACGCGGCAGCTAACGGAGCGACATGACCTCTGGTGTTTTCTGACAGCAGCCGAAATGGCGTGCCACCTCGACTTCCGGCCGCAATCATGGCGGCAGACGATGCGACGGGTGAGAGCATCGACGCCTCGACTCCCGATCCTTCTTACTTTGATTGCGATCCACGTTCGAAGCTTGCTGGCGTAACGGGTGGCGACACGTGGGTCGATCGCGATGCTTTAACGCGGCGACAATCCTCATCCGTTGGATTGAAGTGAACCTGGGGTCCTACAAATAGCGCCGTTGATACCGAAAAAAAGACCTTCGCGTGCGAGCTCCAACATCTGAGGCAGCCTACCTTCCGAGCTTCCTTGGTCTCCGACTTCTCGTCTTCTGCGTCGAGCTTCTCGTCGTGGGTCCTATCTTCGGCTGCTTTCCTCCGAAGGTAAGCCATGGGCTCGTCTCCCGATTCCTCGTATGCTTCTTTTTCCTCATCTTCTTCTCTTTCCACGGGGTACTCTCCTTCTGAGGGTACCTCCATTCGGCCCCCACCTCTTTGTCTTGTTCCTGCTCGGGGGGCCCTTCTGGCGACCAGCCATCGGGTACCGCCGAGGAGTTCGCCCCTATGGTAACTGGGGACGTATGTGCCATAGGCTTCCTCAGCTCCCTCATCGGGCATGC
The DNA here is from genome assembly GCA_014218235.1 of Colocasia esculenta. NCBI lineage: Eukaryota > Viridiplantae > Streptophyta > Magnoliopsida > Alismatales > Araceae > Colocasia > Colocasia esculenta. The sequence goes on from JACBKR010002276.1 coordinate 11,629, forward strand.
GAAAGGCGGCTGACTCAGTGGCCGATGCTGCCACCGAGGTCGACAAGGCGACCCTTGAGTGGATCACGGAACACCCTGGCTTTGCCTTCCCCGCCGAATTTGTTGTTTACGCTACTCCTGATCTCCGAGCCCATTATACGATGGAGAACGGGTTTTGTCTTTATTCGGAGGTGGTCCGAGCTGGCTTCTGATACCCCCTTCACCCTTTTCTCCTTCATCTTCTCCTATACTTGGGGGTTGCCCCTTCTCAGTTGGCCCCCAACTCCTGGAGGTCGGCAGTTGGTTTCCTTGTTGCTTGTGCCATGGCCAAGGTTCTACCAAGCATTCGCCTTGTCTTCTACTGCTTCTCTATCAAGGTCTCGGGGGATTGGCTGTATATTTCTGCTCGGTCGGGCCGCCATTTCCCCTTCTCTATCCATCATTGGAAGAGGAGTTTTTGCTTTATTCACAGTTCCGAGGAGTGGGATTTCCCTACCACTTGGTCGGCCATCAACCCTCAAGACAAGGCTTTTCGGCCTCCTTCCGACATGAGCGATGCTGAGCTCTCAGACTCGAGGCGCTCCAGGCGGTGTCAATGCCCGACCTACACGAGCCTTCTGCCGCTCTGTTCGAGCTGATCCGGCGGGCCGATAGAGGTCGACATCTTTAGGGGTTTCTTCTTCATTCTTGCTCTCTGTTTTCGCCGACCGAACTGACGACCATTCCTTTTCCTCTCAGAAATGGCCGATAGGAATGCTTCTGCGCTGGAGGAACAGGAGAGAGAGAGAGACTAGCGGCCCTTGCCGCCGAACGCTTCTCCGCCGGGGGAGGTAGGGAAGAAGAAGACAGCTCGGGAGAAGAGGCCTGCTGAGGAGGCCGACGTCCAAATCGTGGACCCCGGCCTCTTTTGCCATGAAAGTCGCTCCGTCCACACCAGCAGCTATGTCGGTGCCTCCGACCAAGACAATAACGGAGAAGCCAGCCCAGCGAGCTCGGCTAACTGAGTCACGATTGACCAAGGTTGGAACTTCGAGTGTTGGCTCGCCGTCTCGCCACCCCAGTGTTCCGCTAGCCCCGTCAACCGGGCCGAGGCCCTTGGAGTGGGGTCGGATTTCCGCTCCGGCCCATGCTACTTCTCGGGCCGCGACGATGAAGACTTCCGACCTCGTCGATGAGCTTTTTCGGGGGTTGCAGCACCATTTGGGGATGCTCGTGACCCTCCTTCAGAGGACTGACCAGATTCGGTTGTCCGTCGAGGGTCGTTTGCACGTCATCGAGGAGAAGTATGCTGACCTCGAGGCGAAGAACGCCGAGCTGAAGGACTCAGTTGCTGCCGAAGCCGCCCGAGCTAGCAAGTCTAACGATCGGGCTGTCGCGCTTGCCCAGGGGTTGGACAAGCTTAAAACCCTGTTGGCCACAGAGAAGGCGGCACGGGAGGCCTCGGAGACAGCACAGGAGGCCGAGATCATGGCTTACGAGCAAACGAAGGCTGAAGTTGCTCAGCTCGTGGCCGACGAATGTCGGAAGGCTATGTCGAATATAAGAAGTCCGATGTGCAACTCGACCAGATAACCGACCTGTTTCGGGATGGTTACAAGCATTGCCTGAAGGTGGTGGGCAAGGCATATCCCGAGCTGGATCTGTCCAACGTGCAGCCTCCCAACACGGATGACGACGAGTCTGATGAGGAGACCGGACAGATCGAGGTCAAGCAGACCGATGCTGTCACTTCTACCCCTGCTCCTGCGGCCAACCCCTTTAGGTCGCTCTTGTAACTGAAGCTGCCACCAAGCTTTGATCGGTGTTTTTGTAAGAACTTCTCTCAGCCCTCTGGCCGTTTATGCAATATAGCTACTTTTCGTTCTTGTCTTCTTGCAATCGTGTCACCGACGCAATTTCGTGTGAGTTTAGAGTGCTGAAGCGAACTCGTTAAATACTCATAGTGCCGAACTCGTTAAAGACTTCGGAGTGCCGAAGCGATCTCGTTAGAAACATTAGAGTGCCGAAGCGACCTTGTAAGAGAACTTGGAGTGTTGAAGCGACCTCCTTGGTGGATTTAGAGTGCCGAAGCGACCTCGTTAGAAATGTTAGAGTGCCGAAGCGACCTCATTAGAGAACTCGGAGTGCCGAAGTGACCTCCTTGGTGGATTTAGAGTGCCGAAGCGACCTCGTTATTTATAAGTATCTCACGGATAATAACATCGGAGGTGCTCGGCGTTGCATGTCCTCGGAACCGTCGAGCCACTCAAATTCCAAACGGTAAGCCCCTTGCCCGAGGCCTCGATCACTCGGTAAGGGCCCTCCCAATTAGGGGACAGCTTCCCTCCGGCCGACTTAGGATCCGAGACGGCGAGCTTCCGAAGGACGAGGCTGCCCACACGAAGCCCGAAGTCGACGACAGTCGTGTCGAATCTCCACTTCATCTTACGCTGGTAGGCTCCACCCCTTGACGCTGCTTTGTCCCGCCGTTCTCGATTAGATCCAGCTCGGCGCGCAATGAGCGGTCATTGCCTTCACGCTCAAACCCCAGAATTCTCCCTGAGGTATGAGCAGCTCCACGGGGTCACCGCTTCCACTCCGAAGGCGAGCGCGAAAGGAGACTCTGAGTGGCTTCTCGGGGCGTCGCCCGGTAAGCCCACAACACGTGGCGAAGCTCCTCGGCCCATCGGCCTTGTGGTCATCCAGCCCTCTTCAGTCCATTGAGGAGGTGTACGATTGGTCACCTCAGCTTGCCCGTTAGATTGAGGGTGGGCGACCGAAGTGAATCGATGATCGATGTCGAGCTCCTTGCAATTTCGACGAAACCTGGTGTTGTCGAATTGCTTTCTGTTGTCGGTGATGATCATCCTGGGTAGCCTGAACCTGCAGATGAGGTTTTTCCACACGAATCCCCATGCATTGGCGTTAGTTATCTTTACCAACGGCTCGGCTTCCACCCACTTGGTGAAGTAGTCGACCCCGACGATGATAAATTTTCGTTGCCCCGAGGCTGGCAGAAACGGGCCAAGGATGTCCATTCCCCATTGCGCAAAACGCCACAGGGCTGTCAGTGGAGTGAGGCTCGAGGGTTGCCGATCTACCTTTCTGAAGAGTTGGCATTGTTTGCACCTCCAGACGTAGCCCTCTGCATCCTTCAACATGGTTGGCCACCAGTAACCTTGCCGAGTTATCCTTCGGACCAACGACCGTGTCCTGTGTGGCTTCCGCACGTACCTCTGTGTACTTCATTGATGATCTCCTCGACTTGCCTTAGGCTCACACATCGCATGCGAGAGCGAGAAGCTAAAGCCCTCTTGTAAAGGTCATCGCCGATCATGAAAAATCTTGGAGCTCGTTTTTACCTTTAGCGCCTCTCCTCGATCTTCCGGAAGCCGCTCGTCTCGGATGTACTCCACAATGGGAGTCATCCACGTTGGTTCGGCCTCGGTGCACATGACTTCTGTAGATCCCACCGAAGGCTCGCCGAGCTCCTCCACGAGCACAGAAGACTCTAGACGACCTTCTGAGGTAGCCGCGTACTTGGACAGTGCGTTGGCTTGGGAATTCTCGGCTTGTGGGATTTTCAGCAGATCTGCCGACTCGAAGTTGCCCATCATCCTCAGGACCTTGGCCATGTACGAGGTGAGCTTTTCTTCCCTTGCCTCGAATTCCTTTGAGACTTGACTGAAGACCAACTGGGAGTCGCTGTGGACACAAACTCTTGTTGCTCCCAATGCCTTTGCCATTCTGAGCCCTGAGATAACAGCCTCGTACTCGGCTACGTTATTGGAAGCAGAGAAGCCGAACTGGATTGCGTACCTTAAGACGAGGCCATCAGGGAATGCAGGACGACTCCAGCGCCACAGCCTTGAGAGTTGGACGCCCCATCCACGTAAACTTTCCAATGCTTCACGACTCCTCTGGTTCAAACGATCTCACTGTTCCTTCAGAAATGAAGTCGGCGAGGGCTTGGACTTTGATGGTGACCTGAGGCCTATATGATATGTCGAACTCGCCGAACTCGATAGCCCACTTGGCCATCCTCCCTGAGGCCTCGAGTCGACAGAACTTGCTTGATGGGGGCGTCGGTGAGAACCACAATCTTGTGGGCTTGGAAGTACTGTAACATCCTGGGCTTTCCGGTTCCTCCGTTTGTGTGTTTGGATGACTGGCCACTAACGTGTCCGCTCAGGGTGATGCGTTAGTGTCGCGTCAAAGGTGCCCAACGCGACAGTCATCTGTGTCGCGACCAGTGGTTCCGTCGTGTTCTTGTCGCGCCTGGTCAACGGGTTGCGACATCGTTCCGCTTTTTGGTCATCTGACGCCTGTCAGAGGGACAGGTGTGTCAGGGCAACCTGTTTGTTGTCTTGGCGTCCCTATGGGACGCGTTCTGGTCGCGGTGTGGGCGGCCGTCGCGTTTTGGCAGCCGAAGGCTAAAAGCCTTGGCCAGTGCCCCTTTCCCCTCCTTTGGCCTTTCTCCTTTCCCTCCTCCTCTCCAAGGAGGGGATGCTTTCCCCCTCCCTTCTCCGGAGGCTTGGAGCTCGGTGGCGATGCCGGCGGCTCGTGGTGGAGCGGCGGAGTGGCGAGGAGCGAGGAGGAGGCGGCCGAGCTTCGTGAAGGCCCATTTCTTGGGTTTGGTTCTTCCTTAAGTGTAGGGATTTCTTGTGCTTACCAATCCGGGTAGATTGGGAGCCCTGTGTGCTTTACATCTTTCCCCATGCTCCCCTCCCCATGGATGTGTAGATGTAGTGAGTGTGGCGACCCCGGGATGTAGTATCCCGGCGGTCTGCCTCCCGTCTGATGTCACGACCGCCGTGCACGTCGCGACATCAGAGGAGGCGTCGCCTTGGTCGGACGCGACCTTATCATGGCGCTGTTGGCCGTCGCGATAAGGGTCGAAGTTGCGACCCATTTTCTTGTCGCGACAGGTTTTCTGTCGCAACGCGCTTACCTGTCGCAACAGGGCGCTTGTCGCGGTTGCCCTTCCCGTCGCGATGGGATCGCGACGGGCTAGGAGGGTGACAGCACCTGGCTGGACTCTGGTGTTTCCATAGACGCGGTTGGCGTGTGCCGCATGGCAGGGTTGCCCTTAGGACCTTCTGGTAGGGAACGCGGCAAGTTGGCTCGCTACGTTCAGTGACCGAAAGTGACACCTTTGTGGCCATGTCCTAGCGGTGGCACTAGGAGGCTCGCGTCTGTCTAATAATCGATTGTCTGGATGCCAATCGATTATTAGAAGAGCGATGGTTTCTGTGTTGTCTAGTGGTGTTCTGAGTTTTTTGTGTCGTGCCTTGTGTGCCTGCGTTGGCCGACGGTCCTCCAGGGGGTTTCCGAGAGGTGTGCCATGCGTGCTTGTCTGCTGGGCTTGTCTTGGTTACAAGCCAGCTATGTCGATTTTGTTGGTTGTTGCCCCGCCTGTTCTCTTTTTCCAGTGCTCTGCACTTGAGGGCTTGTCCCATTCAGAGGTTGTCTCTGTTTCCTGGGACCCCCATCCTTGAGAGCCTATTGAGGGAGTTCTCCGGGCTACGAGCTTGCTCGAGTTGGCAGCCTAGTGTGGCGGACTTCAGAGCTGAGGGGAAAACAGTGGTGGGTAGCAGTGTAGAGCCGCTTGTGGAGCTCCCTTAGCTAGTCTGTGTCTCTGAGGTGGTTGAGGTGTTCTTCCGGTGTGGACCAGTTAGTCCTTCTCACTGCCTCGCTCTGCGTTGGTTCCGAAGCCGCGTAGGGAGGGTAGGCGTGGGCTGCAGCACGGCCGGGCTGTAGTGGTTGGTAGTTGTTCTCTGCTCTGGCTCACTAGCCTCACTCTACCGGGGAGGTTGTAGGCAGGAGTCGACGGCTGGCGAGCGAGAGGTGTGGACTGTGTGTCCTCCTCTTAGCTGCCTGTGGCGGTGGTGGGTTGACTTGTTGTGACGACGGTTCACGTTGTTTCTAAGTGAGTCTAGTTGCCCTAGCCTATACGGGGGTTGTAGCCTATCCGTGTTTAGCTTCTGTGGGCTCTGTTCTGTTGGTTTGGCCTTGTGGGCTGTGTTTAGTGGCTTCCGCTCTGCGTGTTCTCTCGGGGTGTCTTGTGTAGACACCCGACCGCTGGTTTTGTAAACCGTTCCTTGGTGCTGTTCGTGGTGGCACTGTATGGTGTAGTTCCCTGACCTCATGGAGTGTCGAGGTCTGGAGTGGTTCTGCTTGTGAGCCCTCAACCTTGTGGAGGTTTGAGGTGGCCGTGCCTATGGTGAGACGTTCCTTCTCACATGGTTGCTCGGTGTCTCTCGTGGTGACACCTGGTTGTTCCCTCTTGACCTCGTGGAGGTCTGGGATGTTGGGTGCTTGTGTCGTAAGACTCTGGTCTCACGTGGTTGCTCCGGTGTTCCGTGAGCTTCTCTGTCTCGGCGGGTGCGTGCCGAGGTGTTGCTACCGCATTGTGTTGACTCCGCTGGTTCTACGGGAGTCGTGTTTGGCCCGACCCTGGTTATAGTTAATTGAATTCATTGCTTATCTCACTGGACTAAATTCTAACCCTTCCGGGTCTTCGGATCCGTGGGTGGCGGCGCGACCTTCGATGTCCCTGGCGGGGGGTCCGGGAGGTCGGGTCGTTACAGTGGTATTAGAGCTCAGGGGTCCAATGAGATTTGTAATGAGTTGATAACTATGGCTATCCCAAAGAAAGGTACTAGTACACTGCTGGCCCGTCCGTGTAGAGTGATGTTAGGTGAGCATTTGGTTCTTTGTTGTAGGTGGCTAGCTTTCTAGCAGGGTCCAAGTGTGAGCTGCAGGAGAGTGTTGTTGCTGATGTTGGGTGCGCGTGCTGCAAGCATGGTTGTTGTTTCACTCGTGCTGCGGTCGAGTTCTTTGTCGGCCTGCGCGTCCATGTGGGTGTGTCGCGAAGGATGAGAGAGCCTACGTGTGGTGTGGCCTTCACCGGTGCAGGGTTGTAGTCTGTGTAGCCGGTCGAATGTGTCCTTGCCTTGTTGGCAGTCCCTTGTTGTTAGGGTGTGTCCTTGTTGGATGTGTGTTTGGCCTTGTGTGCCTGTGCGCCGTTGGGCGCTGTGCTCTGCTCAGTCGGCGTCTTTGCTTGTGCTAAGCAGATGCTTTGTGTGCCGTGTTGCACCGTGGTTGAGGGCTGCGACACCTGTCTGTGGTTGTTGTCGGCCTTGTGCTGGCTAGTTGTGAACTCTGGTGAGGTGCTCCGGAGTTCTTCTCTGTTGGTTCTAGTGGAAGTGAGTTTTCCTTAGAACTGTGTTGTGCTCGTTTTGGTTGTTGTTGCGCTGCCCTCTGGGTTGAGGTGCATCGCTTGGCTACTTGTGTGATGGTTCCCAAAACTATTTTGTTGTTGTCCTAGTGAGGGTTTCTCTCTCTCTGGGACTACTTCTGTGCTCGTGAAGTCTTCCGTTGTGTTACCTCTTTGGTTGAGGTCTCTGCTGTCTAGTTGGTTTCCGTTGCGTTGCCCTCGAGGTTGAGGTGCATCGCTTGGTTCCCCTATGTTCTGGTGATGTTTCCCAGATCGGTTGGCTGTTGTCCTGGTGAGGCTTCCTCTCAAGACTGTTCCGGGCTTGTCTCTGCCGGTTGTTGTGCTACCTTGGGGTTGAGGTATGCTGTTGTTGTGTTGGCCGGTGCGTTCTGGTGGGTTTCCTAGAACGGTGCCTTGGTGGTTCTGGTGGAGGTTCTCCCAGAACCGGTTTGTGTTGCTTCCCCTGGCTGCTGTGTTTTTCTCTCGGTTGGCCATGTGTTTTGGCTGTTTGCTTGGGCTGCGTCCTGGTGTAAGTTCTCCCAGGACTGGCTTGCATTGTTTCTACAGTTCTGCTTGCTGCGGAGTGGTTTGTGTTCGTTTTGGGCTACCGTTGTGTTGCCCCTGTGGTTTGAAGTGTGCTGTTTGGTTGAGCTGCGTTCTGGTGATATTTTTCCCAGAACGGCTCTTGGCGCTTTTGGTGGAGGTTCTCCACAAAGCTGCCTTGTGTTGTTTTGGTTGTCGCTGCTCTCTCTCTGTGGAGATGAGCTGTCGTTGTTGCCGGTTGGACTGTCCGCGTTCAGTCTGCCTGGGCGTTGTCGGTCAAAGTGTGGTGCCTTTGACCGTGTGTCTGACCGTTGTGCTGGCCAGGTTGTCTTCTTGTTCATTTTCGAGTTTCTCGGCTGAGCTGGTGGGACTTCATATGTCCCTGTGGTCGGGTGGTTTGCTTCGCTTCTCGCGCCCTGCGTGCTCTCCCAGATGGTGGTCTGGTGAGTGTAGTGGGTGTTTGGCTGGCTGTGCCTCTTGGGTGAGAGCCAGACTAGTATGATGTTTTCTCCTTTGTGTGAGGAAGAGGCCGGTTGTGTGCCTTCTTCCTCTCACTACAAGAAAAAGCGATAATTTCGACGGATAATTCGTCGAAAATCCGACGGGAATTCGTCGGAAATGGTGCCTTCCGACAACTTTCCATCGAACGACCGTCGGAAAACGTCCTTCGAAAAATAATGGTCAGAAATTACCGACGGACAACATATCCGTCGGTAATCCGTCGGAAATTCCAACAGAATATTCCGTCGGAAAGTGCGTCGGTAACTTCCGACCGAAAGTAGTCGGAAAATATTGTCGGCAAATTGGTCAGTGTATTCCAACCGAAAGCCGTCAGAAAATTGGTCGGAAATTTCGTCCGTAAATTTCGACGGGAGAAATCCGTCGGAAAGTATTCTGTCAGAACTGCCGACAGAAATGCCGACGAATAAATTCCGTCGGCAAACTATATATTTCCGACAGATAACATCCGTCGGAAATAAGTAATATTTTTTTAAAAAAAAATTACAGAAATTAACAATGATAAATTAGAAAACCTGTTAAAATATTAATACATTCCACAATAACAAGTACTCACAGTCAAACATAAAATCATAAAACACAACAAAAATAAAATCATGCACAATAATAAATGCTAAAAATCAAGACAGGACTGCTGGATCGTCCGCTGTCCCCGCCTCATAATCGTCAGGTGCCGAAGGATCCTATATTAAAAAAAATTAATATGAGAAACATTAATAAAAATTAATATACAAACATTATTTTCAAAAATTAAAATTAAAACATGTGATATTCTTAAAGTTTAATTAGAAAATATTTTGGATCCTTTAGACTTGGTTTTTTTTAGATTAATCATTTGAACGCCCAACCCAAACGGGAATCCAATTCGGATTCCGTCGTTCGCACACGTCACTTTCACCCACCCGATCGTGTCGGAGCGAACGTCACGTCGATCGGATCTCATTTTGGGATTTTGGACCACCGGGTTGCGTGTTTTGATCCTTTAGACTTGGGTTTTTTTTAGATTAGTCATTTGAACGCCCAACCCAAACCGGGAATCCAATTCGGATTCTGTCAGTTCGCACACGTCAATTTTACCCACTCGGTCGTGTCGGAGCGAACGACACGTCGATCGGATCCCATTTTGGGATTTTGGACCCCTGGGTTATGTGTTTGATCCTTTAGACTTGGTTTTTTTTAGATTAGTCATTTAAACGCCCAACCCAAACCAGGAATCCAATTCGGATAACGTCAATTCGCACACGTCAATTTCACCCACCCGGTCGTGTCGGAGCGAACGACACGTCGATCGGATCCCATTTTGGGATTTTGGACTCCCGGGTTACATGTTTTGATCCTTTAAACTTGGGTTTTTTTTAGATTAGTCATTTAAACGCCCAACCCAAACCGGGAATCCAATTTGGATTCCGTCAGATCCCATTTTGGGATTTTGGACCGACTGGGTTTTTTTTAGATTAGTCATTTGAACGCCCAACCCAAACCGGGAATCCATTCGGATTCCGTCAGATCCCATTTTGGGATTTTGGACCAACTTGGGTTTTTTTTAGATTAGTCATTCTAACGCCCAACCCAAACTGGGAATCCAATTCGGATTCCGTCAGTTCGCACACGTCAGTTTCACCCACCCGGTCGTGTCAGAGTGAACGACACGTCGATCGGATCCCATTTTGGGATTTTGGACCCCCGGGTTGCGGGTTTTGATACTTTAGACTTGGGTTTTTTTTAGATTAGTCATTTGAACGCCCAACCCAAACCGGAATCTAATTCGGATTCCTTCAGTTCGCACATGTCAATTTCACACACCCGGTCGTGTCGGAGAGAACGACACGTCAATCGGATCCCATTTTGGGATTTTGGACCCCCGGGTTGCGTTTTTTGATCCTTTAGACATGGGTTTTTTTTTAGATTAGTCATTTGAACGTCCAAACCAAACTGGGAATCCAATTCGGATTCCGTCAGTTCGCACACATCAATTTCACCCACCGGTCGTATCGGAGCAAACGGCACGTCGATCGGATCCCATTTTGGGAATTTGGACACCCGAGTTGCTTGTTCTGATCCTTTAGACTTGGGTTTTTTTTTAGATTAGTCATTTGAATGGCCAACCCAAACCGAGAATCCAATTCGGATTCCGTCAGTTTGCACACGTCAATTTCACCCACCCGGTCGTGTCCGAGTGAACGGCACATTGATCGGATCCCATTTTGGGATTTTGGACCCCCGGGCTTGTTTTGATCCTTTAGACTTGGGTTTTTTTTAGATTAGTCATTTGAACGCCCAACCCAAACCGAAAATCCAATTCGGATTCCGTCAGTTCGCACACGTCAATTTTACCCACCCAGTCGTGTCGGAGCGAACGACAAGTCGACCAGATCCCATTTTGAGATTTTGGATCCACGGGTTGCTTGTTCTGATCCTTAGACTTGGGTTTTTTTTAGATTAGTCATTTGAACGCCCAACCCAAACCGGGAATCCAATTCGGATTCCGTCAGTTCGCACACGTCAATTTCACCCACCCGGCCGTGTCGGAGCGAACGACACGTCAATCGGATCCCATTTTGGGATTTTGGACCCCCGGGTTGCGTGTTTTGATCCTTTAGACTTGGGTTTTTTTAGATTAGTCATTTGAACGCCCAACCCAAACAGGGAACCCAATTCGGATTCTGTCAGTTCGCACACGTCAATTTCACACACCGGTCGTGTCGGAGCGAACGACACGTCGATCGGATCCCATTTTGGGATTTTGGACCCCCGGGTTGCATGTCTTGATCCTTTAGATTTGGGTTTCTTTTAGATTAGTCATTTAAACGACCAACCCAAACCGGGAATCAAATTCGGATTCCGTCAATTCGCACACGTCAATTTCACCCACTCGGTCGTGTCGGAGCGAACGACACGTCGATCGGATCCCATTTGGGACTTTGGACCCTGGGTTATGTGTTTTGATCCTTTAGACTTGAGTTTTTTTAGATTAGTCATTTTATCCTTTAGACTTGGGTTTTTTTAGATTAGTCATTTTAACGCCCAACCCAAACCAGGAATCCAATTCGAATAACGTCAGTTCGCACACATCAATTTCACCCATCCGGTCGTGTCGGAGCGGACACGTCGATCGGATCCCATTTTGGGATTTTGGACCCCCGGGTTACATGTTTTGATCTTTTAGACTTGGGTTTTTTTTAGATTAGTCATTTGAACGCCCAACCCAAACCGAGAATCCAATTCGGATTCCGTCAGATCCCATTTTGGGATTTTGGACCGACTTGGGTTTTTTTAGATTAGTCATTTGAACGCCCAACCCAAACCGGGAATCCAATTCAGATTCCGTCAGTTCGCACACGTCAGTTTCACCCACCCGGTCGTGTCGGAGTGAACGACACGTCGATCGGATCCCATTTTGGGATTTTGGACCCCCGGGTTGCGTGTTTTGATCCTTTAGACTTGGGTTTCTTTTAGATTAGTCATTTGAACGACCAACCCAAACCGGGAATCCAATTAGGATTCCGTCAGTTCGCACACGTCAGTTTCACCCACCGGTCGTGTCGGAGCGAACGGCACGTCGATCGGATCCCATTTTGTGATTTTGAACCCCCGGGTTGCGTGTTTTGATCCTTTAGACTTGGTTTTTTTTAGATTAGTCATTTGAACGCCCAACCCAAACCGGGAATCCAATTCAGATTCCGTCAGTTCGCACACGTCAATTTCACCACCCAGTCGTGTCGGAGCGAACGACACGTCGATCGGATCCATTTTGGGATTTTGGACCCCTGGGTTGCGTGTTTGATCTTTTAGACTTGAGTTTTTTTTAGATTAGTCATTTGAATGCCCAACCCAAACCGGGAATCCAATTCGGATTCCGTTAGTTCGCACACGTCAATTTCACCCACCCGATCGTGTCGGAGCGAACGACACGTCGATCGGATCCCATTTTGGGATTTTGGACCCCGGGTTGCATATTTTGATCCTTTAGACTTGAGTTTTTTTTAGATTAGTCATTTGAATGACCAACCCAAACCGGGAATCCAATTCGGATTCTGTCAGTTCGCACACGTCAATTTCACCCACCGGTCGTGTCGGAGTGAACGACACGTCGATCGGATCACATTTTGGAATTTTGGACCCCGGGTTGTGTGTTGATCCTTTAGACTTTGGTTTTTTTTAGATTAGTCATTTGAACGCCCAACCCAAACGAGAATCCAATTCGGATTCCGTCAGTTCACACACGTCAGTTTTACCCACCCAGTCGTGTCGGAGCGAACGACACGCCAATCGGATCCCATTTTGGGATTTTGGACCCCCGGTTGCGTGTTTTGATCCTTTAGACTTGTGTTTTTTTATATATCTTTTTTAAAGCGGCTTTTTTTTAGCCTTTTGAGTTCTTTAGACACGTACTCATAAATTGACCTGGGTGGCCTCCAGTTTTAGTGGTTTCATTTTATTTAAACTATATGAAATTAATAGTAATACTAACCTCAGGGGCATGCTGTGAGGGGCGTACTCCTTGGATGGCTGAGATCAGCTGCTCGACCATAACGCCAAACTGCATCTGTAGCTCCTCCCGGATGAGGGTTCTCATGTCCTCTCCACCACTGTCAGGCGGCGCAGTAGATGAGCTCGCGTAGGCCAGAGGAGCGACCGAACTCGCGTATGAGGACAACACTGGAGTAGTATCCAAGCTGTCCCCTAAGCCATACACTCGGCCCTTCCGGGGCCCTCCCACTGCGTCGACCCAAGCCTCCGGATCCAAGTCTGGCTGGGGAGTGCCCTCTACATAGCGATCCGCCATCGTCCTGTCATAGGTCTCCTATAAAAGAAATAAAAAATGTATTATTGAAATCATATTTTTTTAATATCTAAATTGAATTCAAAAATTATATTTTGACTTACAAGAATCATGCGGGCACTCTCGCTGACATAGTCATCCGTCCCTTTCCGCTTATGAGTCCGATCAAATAACTTGAGAAAAGTAGGGGCACGCTCGAGCTCGTGACACTTACAATTCAACAAAAGTAGTTAGTTTCACAATAATAATAAATGTATTAAACAATTGAACAATAATATACTTACCAATTTTTGGCTGTGGTCGCATAAGATATGGACCCATAGTATGCAATTCTTCTCCGTTGCTCGGTTGCGTTTAGCCACCTGTGACCTCTCCTGCCATGGTCCAGTAGCCCAACGATGACAAAGGGACTCCAATAGTCCCTCCTCAGCCAAACAAGGCCGTAATCCATCCAAGCCGTAGTATCGGGACTGCCTGTGGTCTTCGTTGCCTTGTCCGGGCCTCCCACATGGACTTTCTCAAATTAGTCTGGGCAGTAGACTCCGAGACGACTCATGCTCTAGGGAGATCCTCCGGTCTCGTGAACACGTACCTCCACTGTTTAGAAATAAAATAGTCATTTTTCTGCACTAACAGAGAGAGATAGTAATTAAAGAAATGACTTCAAACCAGTAAAAATAATAATACCGTGAACATGTCAAATAATAATTTCCGGACAAACGGGGGGAACTCTTTCCATGAATCCACTGGTCCTGGAATGTGTGTGTGGACCAGCGTCGTAATATAGCGGGAAGCATAGCCTCGATCTATCTTCCCCCTATAATTGCACATTAAATTTGTACATGAATTGTATAACATAAATAACAAATACAGTAAGTTTGAAGTTATCAAGTTTACCCAGAAATCCAACATGGCTGGCGTCTAGGTAGCTGAGACCCCTCCTCATCCGCTTCGATATGATGGCTCTCTACCTCTGTTGAAAACAATTAAGTACACTATTATGAAGCTTTAGGAGGACAAGAAACGTACTAAAGTATGGAAACATACATGTACCTGGTGGTGATTGGGATGGGAAAGGTGACGCTACTGGCGGGGTCGGGGAGGCGGTCCCTGCAAAATTATATGCATCTTAGAAAATATGAATTTAATATAGAGTTTTTTGTTTACATCTACATATACCTGTCGGCGGACAATCGGCGTGGACGGGGAGGTGGTCCCTGCAAAATTATATGCACGTTAGAAAATATGAAGTTAATATGAACAATAATATATAGTTTTGTGTCTACATATACATATACCTGTCGCCGAGACGACCGACGTAGACGGGGAGGCGGACCCTACAAAATTATATGCATGTTAGAAAATATGAATTTAATATAGAGTTTTTTGTTTACATCTACATATACCTGTCGGCGGGACGACTGGCATGGACGGGGAGGCGGTCCCTGCAAAATTATATGCACGTTAGAAAATATGAAGTTAATATGAACAATAATATATAGAGTTTTGTGTTTACATATACATATACCTGTCGCCGAGACGACCGGCGTAGACGGGGAGGCGGACCCTGCAAAATTATATGCACGTTAGAAAATATGAATTTAATATAGAGTTTTGTTTACATATACCTATCGGCGGGACGACGGAGTGGACGGGGAGGTGGTCCCTGCAAAATTATATGCACGTTAGAAAATATGAAGTTAATATGAATAATAATATATAGAGTTTTGTGTTTACATATACATATACATGTCGCCGAGGCGGACCCTGCAAAATTATATGCACGTTAGAAAATATAAAGTAAATATACACAGAATGACAAAAGAATTGAGTTTAGTACCATATATACCTATCCGCGTAGACCCTCGGCCTACGGAGGTGGAAACCCTCCCACTCCGTGCTCCACGTACCATATCTCTATTGAGAAAAATAAAGATATAACATGTTATCAGCACTCAAATTTGAAGTAGCTATTTAATAACATATAATTAGCAACAACACTCAGTTCTTACAAAATTTTATAATATTATCTATATTCACCATCAGATGCTGAAGATATGTCTAATTCAGTGTCATCCTCTTCGAATTCGTCCTCATCATCGGGGGACTCTTCCTCCTCATCAGACTCCAGCTCCCGCTCAAGGGCATTTGGGTCAACTTCTTCATGTTCGTTATCCTTATATAAGAAAATTGGTTCATTTATATCATCAACACTGAACTGTGTAGAAGCCGCCAACTCTCGTGCGTCACTCCGATCTGATTGGAAAACATTGTCATTAACACCTTCGAGCTCATCATCAGCCGGGAGAAGCTCATACTCAGGGAATAGCCTTGATTTCACTCTACATGCAACCCACCAATCTCTCAATTTGAGGGACGAATAATTCAAATAATAAACTTGTTGGGCTTGTGCCACCAGAATGAATGGCTCATAAGTACTCAACTTGGACTTATGTTTGACATCGACAATCCCATATGTTGTGTCATTACGAATAGAGGTCAAATTGAACCAATGACACTTGAAGAGAAATACATTGTTGCCTTGTCCCAAAAATTACAGTTCAATGACTTCTTCGAGAATGCCATAATAGTCTACTTCATTTTCATTGTAGGCACTTCCCTTCACACATACGCCATTGTTCATTGTAGACTTATTCCGTCCATATCTCTGGTGTGAAATCGGTATCCATCCACAATGTAGCCTGGATAGACACGTACAATCTTCGAGGGCCCATAACTGATCTCTTGTACTCTTGAATCAGTAATAAACCCTTGTTCAATCTATTATTAAAAAAAGGGATAGACAACGACAAATTACAACAACTAATTATACATAAAAGAAAAACACTTATGCTTCAAAAAATTTAAACACTTACTCGAGATCTTAACCAAGTAGGAAAAGACTTCTCCCATTCCTTTTCAACCGGCACGTCAGTCAGACGTGGATTTCGTTGCAGTATGACCGAGTCAAACTCTCTGCAATGTAAATGTCACACAACCTCTAAGTTCTGCGAATTGCTCGCAAATGATGTACATCATTAGTGTTGAGAGCTTACTGAATGTAGGGGTCTAGTTCTGCACAATTCATGAATATGTAGATCTCCGCAGCTACCAACTCTCTGTCTTCGAGTGCGCGAGTAGAAGAATATCCGAACGCTCGTCCGGGACACTTGAATACAGAGAGTCGGTCAGACACATTAGAATCTCCACCATCATCATTACGTGGAGGTTGAGTGCGTCGGGTTCATATTCCGTGTCAAAGTACATCGAACAAAAGTTCGTTATCTCTTCAATTAGGTACGCCAGGGTAATGGAGCCCTCAACTTGTGCTTTATTGCAGACTTTCATCTTAAGATCGTGCATGCACCTACGACAACAATTCAAATGAATACATATGAAATTATAAAAGTTCGTTGTAATGTGAATAAATTGAGACATAGGAATATACCTCTCAATGGATACATCCATCAAAATTGTACTGGTCTTCCGACCCTAGCCTCATATGGAAAATGGATGATCAGATGTTCCATTGAATCAAGGAATACTGGAGGAAATATCTTCTCTAATTTACAGATGATCTATTAAATTTTGCTCCATATTTTGCAAGTCATGAAGTCTGAGTTCTGATGCACATAAAATCCTGAAGAATTGACTCAGCTCAGTCATTGCTCCCCATATTTACTTCGGCAACAACTCACGAAAAGCAATTGGAATCAGTCTTTGCATGAAAACATGGCAATCATGACTCTTCATTCCGTATATTTTCCCCTCGTTGACATTTACACAACGGGCAATATTCAAGACATATCCATCCGGAATTCTCAACTGCTTCAACCATTGACACACTTCCTTAATCTATCTGGCCCCAAGCACATATGAAGCTTTAGGTTGCACCACTTTTCCACTAACATGCTGCAGTTCTAGTTCTAGACGTCTGCAAAGTACTTTCAAATCCATTTATGCCTTGACGTTATCCTTCATTTTGCCTTTAACGTCCATAACTGTGTTGAACACATTATCAAAACATTCTTCTCTATATGCATGACGTCTAGGTTATGTCGTATCAAAAGTGTCGACCAATAAGGCAATTCCCAAAATATGCTTTGCTTCACCCAATTGTGATCCTTCCCAAAGCTAGAGATATGTCGGGTACTACCAGCCAATTGTGATATAGTCGGTAAGTTGGACCCGCCTCACCATGTTTCCACCAGACACCCATTCCATATCTGCCTCATCCATCACAATTGTATTTTTATAAAAGAATCCTTGCTTTCGGAAAGGATGGTCACTCGGTAGAAATCGACGATGACAATCGAACCAACATGCTTTTCCCCTAGATTTCAACACGAATGATGTAGAATCCTCCATACAATAAGGACATGCCAACGTTCCATGTGTGCTCAGCCAGATAACATGTCGTACGCTGGAAAGTCACTTATTGTCCACATTAATGCAGCCTTCAAATTGAAATTATGTTTTCTGGATGCATCATAAGAGAGAACCCCATCTGACCATAACAATTTCAGCTCATCAATCAACGGTCTGAGATATATGTCTATATTTTTTCCTGGACTTTTAGACCAGGGATCAGCAATGAAAGGAACAGATTCTCACGCTTCATGCACATGCCTGGCAGAAGGTTGTACGGTGTTAGGAATACTGGTCAACATGAGTAAGATGCCACCGAGCCTCCGAATGGATTGAAACCGTCTGTGCATAAACCCAGCCGCACGTTGCGTGGATCCCTTGAGAAGTAAGGATGAGTACGGCTAAAATGAGCCCAAGCTTCACCATCGGCAGGATGACTGATTTCACCATCATTACGACGGACTCTTTCCGCATGCCAGGTCATATGTTCAGCTGTCTTCGGGGACATGAACAACCACTGCAATCTGGGTGTGATCGGAAAGTATTGCAATGACTATATGGAACATTCTTCTGCTTTGACTTGTCTCCTCTCTTAGGCTTGAATCTATCATGCTTACAAATACAACATGATGTCTTATCTGCATCATCTTTATAGTACAGCATACAGTGATTCGGACATGCATCAATTTTCATAAAACCAAGCCTCAGATCATTCACCATCTTCTTCGCACGGTAAAATCATCAAGCAACCTCTCTGATTCAGGAAGCATACTCTTGACGAGTAAGAAAAGCCGATCAAAAAAACTCTCTCTCATATGAAATTCAGACTTCAAATTCAGTAGCTGGGACACTGTAGACAACCGTGTATGCTTCTCACAACCATCCCATAATGGCTCATCAGCATCTCGAAGTAACTGATAAAATCTCTGAGCTGTATCATTCGGCAGTTCTTCATTTGTGGAGGCAAAGTTGGCTGGTTCAGACGACTGAATATTCAACTCACCATGAGATGACCATAACTCATAATGGGCAACAAATCCTCTCGTATATAAATGATGTTGCACATCCCATGTCGATATCCACTTTCTGTTCTTACAAGCCGAACACGGACATCGGATGTTTCCATCGGATCAACTGTTACTGATGAATTACTCAATGCAAACTGAATGAAACTGTCAACTCTGTCTTTAAACTCCTCTGTCATAACTCCATTAACTATTCCACGGTACATCTATGACCGATTCTCATAAGATATTTTCCTACACAAATTAAATGTCATGTCACGAGTTAAAACCCAACACACCCTCACATCGTTCGAGTAAGTCAAAATGAATAGGTAGGACATATTATTTAGATTATCACTTTTTACCCATCTGTGAATATTTGTTCGCACTCAGATGGCCATTTCTGTGTTTGTATTATTTGCTAAAAATTTCGGCAGCATCTCCCTACACCTCTCCGATATGCCAAAAATATTTATTGATTAAAATATTTCTTAAACACTTACTAATAAGTGGTTAAGAAAATATTCTAAATCAATAAAGGTATATCAGAGAGGAGTGAGTAGAAGCACCCAAAATTTTCAACAATAATACAAACACATAGTAAATGACCACCTAACTGCGATCAAACATTCACAAACTGTCCAAAATGGGACAATTCAAGACTTAGAGTTAGATATACACGTTCTCATCATTGAAAATAAAACTCGTGCACATCAATCCCAAAGTCTTGAACGGGAAGGTTCATTGACACGGGCTTAACACGCTCTCGTGAGGTGTGTGCAGTGATAAATTGATATACATGCATAGATCAAATTTAAAAATCACATAAATATTAAAGAAAAAATAAAAACAAAATATTGCATGTGAACAAGTGCGATATTAAAACAAATTCACACATACATGTAAATGAATTACATATAAACAAGTGCAATACTAAACAAATACATTAAAATAAGATGTGTAATACTAATCATTAAATTGAAAGTGAATAATTAAACGTAACTAAACTAATGTCTAGAAGGAAGAGTTTGATTTGTTATACTACTAGATAGCAGGAGGGGGAGGGGGGAGGGGGGTAGTAGGAGGGGGAGGGGGGGAATAAAACCCACTAAATTGCTACCTTGGTTGGTTATACTACTAGATTTAATGGCATGCTAGTTTCCCCTCTCTTACTCTTGGATTAATTCTACTTGTTAAATACATTAATTATCTATATTTTGCTTGCATCTTGAGATGTAAATCCTACTGGGCGTAAGCTCATTAAATTGCTTAATATTTTACAAGTAGTGAAGATAAACCCTTAGAAATGGTAGGGGGCGCACAAAGAGTGAGTGAGTGTCCAGTTCTTCTGAAGAATCAAAATATTATCTTTTGATGTGTAGTAAATTTCTCTTTGAGACTTTTATGTAGTTAAAAATGGGCCCTATGTTTGGCCTTGTGGAATGGTAACAGTTGTGTGAAGTTAACATTAGGATCTAATGATAATAGATTGGAGTTAGATATCTCTATCTTTAAATGAGCTCCGATTATCTGTTTAGAACCTCAGGTTGCATTTGATAAACCTTATCTGTCGACAATCAGAGCTAGGGTATGTCGAACTGTGGCATGTCTGTCAACAGCCGAGACTAATCTGTCGACCAAACTGCTTATGAGTTTTTTAGCACTCTTCAATTTGGCCAATTGTCCTTGGATTTTTCACGCTTGTTTGATTTGTCACGTCCTCGAACTTATTCTTCCACTTTCTTTAAATAAATCGGGGCCATGACAAGTTCACACTACCGTCAACTCAGGTCGACAACAACACACATTGTCGTCAAGTCAGTGAGAATTCTACCATTTTTGCAGCTTGGAGTATTCGAAGATTGGCAATCACCATAAAATTCATCGGGAGAAGGATCTTGAATTTTATGTGTTTTTGTTTGTCTACCTACTATATATTTTTTGGATAAATTAATTAGAAGTCTATCTCAGATATTAATTTATTTTTTTAATTCTAACAAAATTATAATCATTACCGTAAATATTATCTTTATTATTCAATTTATCTTTTTCTCTATATTTGTGGGTAGCTGTGGTTTTATTTCGTTTCTTTCCTGTTTTATTTGTCCTGAGTAGGCATCCAATATCTTTTGATTTCAGTCTTATCTGCTTTGTAATTTTGTTGCTACTTTAAATAGAACATGGCAGGAGCCTTTGGCTCCTCCATTCACTAAAAAAATAGATGATGTGCTCGTAACAGTAAAATTAAGATTAAGACTAAATAGGTGAATTACAGGAATTAAAAATGAATTAAAAAATATTACTGAGCTTAAAAACTGAAAATTCCATAAAAAAATTTTATGCGTCTCAACTGTGGGGGGAACGGGGGGTGGGGGGCCGGTCGCCCGGAGGGGGGGGGGCAGCAGGAGGGGAGGGGGGACTGTGTGGGGGGGGGGGGGGGTCACCCAGAGGGGAGGGGGGCAGCAGGAGGGGGAGGGGGTACTGTGGGGGGGGCGGGGTCGCCTGGAGGGAGGGGGAGAGAGGGGCAGCAGGAGGGGAAGGGGGGGGTCGCCCGGAGGGGAGGGGGAGGGGGGGGGGTCGCCGGAGGGGAGGGGGAGGGGGAGAGGGGGGCAGCAGGAGGGGGAGGGGGGGACTGTGGGGGGAACCCGGGGGTGGGGGCCAGTCACCTGGAGGGGAGGGGGAGACGGGGGGAGTAGGAGGGGGAGCAGGGGACTGTGGGGGGTAGTAGGGAGGGAGAGGTGGCATACCGACGACGGCGAGGTGGAGGCGGCGGCAAGGCACGCTTGGGCGGCAGGGCGACGCGAGCGGCCGGTAGCAGCAGCGCACGAGAGGGGGTAGCGGTGGCGGCGCGGGGTCGCGGGTAGCGGTGGCGGCGGTGGGACGTACGCGATGGCGGCGCAGGGTCGCGAAGGCGGCGGCAGCACGTGGTACGCCGGAGAACGAGAGAGAGAGAGGCACCGGAGACGAGAGAGAGAGAGAGAGAGAGAGAGAAAAGAGAGTGCGGGGGCGCGAAAGGCGGGGTGGGGGTGAAATTTTGGGTTTTCCGACGGAACATATTCCATCGGAAAATTCGTCGGTATTACCGACGTAATTTTCCGACATACAGTTACCGTCAGAAATATCGACGGCTTTTTCGACAGAATATGTTCCGTCGGAAAATCCGACTGGTATTTTCGACGAAAATATAACCGTCAGAAATGCCGACGTTTTTCGTCGAAAAATTCCGTCGGTAAACCCGCTTTCTCTTGTAGTGTCTGCTTTCCGTGGGTTGCTCGGGGTGGTGGTGCTTTCACATGGCATTTACTGTCGTGTCGTGCACCGTGGTGACCTTTGTGGCGAAGGTCCCTCCCCTTGTGCTGTCTTGAGATTGAGTCGGTTGCTCACCTTGTGCGCGTTGTTTCCTTGTGGTGCGATAGGTTGTGGTGACCTATTGTCCCGTCTCTTGTCGTGCTGCTTTCTTGTCGCCTGAATGGACGATGTAGGGCAGTGTGCCCTGTGTTTAGTGTGAGGCGACACCAGGTTTTCTTTTGTTTGGCTTGCTAGTGTAGT
Organism: Colocasia esculenta; assembly: GCA_014218235.1. NCBI lineage: Eukaryota > Viridiplantae > Streptophyta > Magnoliopsida > Alismatales > Araceae > Colocasia > Colocasia esculenta. Next base: position 33,572 of record JACBKR010002276.1, read on the forward strand.
CATTGTTCGGTGTGTGTTTTACTTGTGCCTCAGCTGTGCTTGGAGGTGCTTGTCGTTGTTGGTGTGTGGCCCTCTCGCCTGCGTGGTGGGAGCGGTGCCTTGTGTGGTGGACTTCTAAGAGCCGATGTGGTCATTGCGCTCTTGAAGCTGCTAGGTTTCCTTGTGTTTTTTCTTGTGGGTCACTGGTGGAGAGTCCATTGCGGTTGGCCCTGTGTCGTTTATGTCGTTGGTGCGGCTGCATACTGCACCTTGAGCGTGTTTCTTTTTCGATGTTTCGTGTCCTTGTGCCTTGAGGGTTCGCGGCCTGTGTGGCCAGTTCTACCCTTTTTAGCTCGCGGTTCCTTGCGTGTGGCTTTTGGTAGGTCTTGTGGAGAGAGTCTTCCTGTTAGCCATGTTGTTTCGGCCTCGGGTGCAACTGTTGCATCTTGCCTAGTTTTGGTGCTTGTGGTGGCACCATGTGCTCGTGCTCGAGTGATTTATTTGTGCCGTTTGGAGCCTTAGTGCACTGTGTTGTACTTGGGTGGCTCCTGGTGCTGGTGTTGGCACCGTGTGTCGTGTCGTATGCCTGATTATGAGCTTTGTGCATCGTTTTTCCGAGTTTGCTCGGTGTTCAAGGCATGGAGCTTTCCGCCTCTAGGACACTTTGTGCTGGCCTGTGCCTTGTGGCTGTACCGTTACCGCTGTGGGGTGGCTGCTTTGCCTGTCTAGGTATCCCTATCGGTGGTACGCTAGGCTTTGGTCGTAGCATGTGTTCAGGTTTTCCCTCTCGCTTTGGGAGCGAGTGAGTTCGGTTTGGGTCCCTTTGAGGTCGATGTGCTGTCCTCCACCTCTGCGATTGTTTGTTTCTCGTGCGATTTGCCGACATCTGGGTTGCTTCGCTATGCCAAACTCAGACGTCTTCCCGATTTTGCCTCTATGCGTGTGCCTATGGAGCGTGTGGTTTAGTTTTCTAAAGCTTCACAGTCGTTGTGTGTCCTTGTCAGACCATGAGAATGATCTGGATGAGATCGAGTGGTGCCGATAGACACTGTCTGGCAAGCCGTGGTGTTCTCTACGTGCGTGTTACCGCTTGGTTCTGGGTCACCAGTAAGAAGCTTCGTTGGCCTTGCCGTAGGTGCTAGCTGTTGCTAGTTGTGCGAAGCCATTCAGCGGAGTCTTGCGGATGACCTCTTGGCGTCTTCCTCGGTTGCCGTTAGTAGCTGGGACCTCTGTCTAGTCACTAGTGACAGAGGGAGTTGCTGACTGGTTGTTCTCAACAACCAGTGTTTTCTGGTCGGTTTGGTACGCACCACACTGTGGAGTTGTCGACATCCGATTGTGTGCTCCGCGTCGGGTGGTGGCGCTCTGTGAGCTGTCAGGTGTCTGGTTAGGCACTCCCTTGTGGAAGAGTCGTGGTGGCGACCACGGGAAGTCGCGGTGTGACTTAGTGGTCCCTTTGCACCTGTTGTTTTCTCCGACCGGGTTTCGCCCTTAATTTCGAGGATGGAATTATTTTTTTTGTTGGATGTATTGTAACATCCTGGGCTTTCCGGTTCCTCCGTTTGTGTGTTTGAATGACTGGCCACTAATGCGTCCGCTCTAGGCGACGCGTTAGTGTCGTGTCGGAGGTGCCCGACACGATAGTCTTCTGTGTCGCGACTAGTGGTTCCGTCACGTTCTTGTCGCGCCCAGTCAACGGGTCGCGACATCGTTCTGCTTTTTGGTCGTCTGACGCCTGTCAGAGGGATAGGTGTGTCAGGGCAACCTGTCTGGTTGTCGCGGCGTCCCTATGGGATGCGTTCTGGTCGCGGTGTGGGAGGCCATCGCGTTAAGAGTGCTAACGACATCCCGCCCCGTCGCGTTTTGGCAGCCGAAGGCTAAAAGCCTTGGTCGGCGCCCCTTTCCCCTCCTTTGGCCTTTCTCCTTTCCCTCCTCCTCTCCGAGGAGGGGATGCTTTCCCCCTCCCTTCTCCGACAACTTGGAGCTCAGACTCGGTGTCGGCGGCTCGTGGTGGAGCGGCGGAGCAGCGAGGAGCGAGGAGGAGGCGGCCGAGCTTCGTGAAGGCCCATTTCTTGGGTTTGGTTCTTCCTTAAGTGTAGGGATTTTTGTGCCTTACCAATCCGGATGGATGGGAGCCCTTGTGTGATTTACAGCTTTCCCCCATCCCTCCTCCGTAGATATGTAGATGTAGTGTGTGTGGCGACCCCGGGATGTAGTATCCCGGCGGTCTGCCTCCCGTCTGATGTCGCGACCGACGTGCGTGTCACGACATCAGAGATGGCGTCGCCCCGGTCGGACGTGACCTTATAGCGGAGCAGTTGGCCATCGCGATAAGGGGTCGAGGTCGCAACCCGTTTTCCTGTCGCGACAGGTTTTCTGTTGCGATGTGCTTACCTGTCGCAACGGGGCACTTGTCGCAGTTGCCCTACCCGTCGCGATGGGATCATGACGGGCTAGGAGGGCGCGACAGTACCTGGCTTGCCTCAGGTGTTCCGTGGCCGCAGTTGGCGTGTCGGCATGTGCCCCAGGGCAGGGTTTCCCTTAGGACCTTCTGGTAGGGAACGCGGCAAGTTGGCTCACTACGTTTAGTGACCGAAGGTGACACCTTTGTGTCCGTGTCCTAGCGGTGGCGCTAGGAGGCTCGCGTCTGTCAAATAATCGATTGTCTGGCTGCCAATCGATTATTAGAAGAGCGATGGTTTCTGTGATGTCTGGTGGTGTTATGAGTTTTTCGGGCCGTGCCTTGTGTGTCGGCATTGGCCGACGGTCCTCCTAGGGGTTCCGAGAGGTGTGCCATGCGTGCTTGTGTATGCTGAACTTGTCTTGGTTACAAGCCAGCTGTGCTAGTTTCTGTTGGTTGTTGCCCAGCCTGTTCTCTTTCGCCCGGTGCTCTGCACTTGAGGGCTTATCCCGTTCAGAGGTTGTCTACGTTTCCTGGGACCCCATCCTCGGGAGCCTGTTGAGGGAGTTCTCCGGGCTATGAGCGTGCTCGAGTGGCAGCCTAGTGTGGCGGACTTCAGAGCTGAGGGGAAAACGGTGGTGGGCAGCGGCGTAGAGTCGCTTGTGGAGCTCCCTTAGTTGGTCTGTGTCTCCGAGGTGGTTGAGGTGTTCTTCCGGTGCGGACAGTTAGTCCTTCTCACTGCCTCGCTCTGCGTTGGTTCCGGAGCCGCGTAGGGAGGGTAGGCGTGGGGCCGCTGCACGGCTGGGCTGCGGTGGTTGGTAGTTGTTCTATATGTGGCTCACTAGCCTCACTCTACCGGGGAGGTTGTAGGCAGGAGTCGGCTAGCGAGCGAGAGGTGTGGACTGTGTGTCCTCCTCTTAGCTGCATGTGCGGTGGTTTGGTTGACTTGTTGTGACAACGGTTCACGTTGTTTCTAAGTGAGTCTAGTTGCCCTAGCCTACACGGGGGTTGTAGCGTAGCCATGTTTAGCTTCCGTGGGCTCTGTTGGTTTGGCCTTGTGGGCCGTGTTTAGTGGCTTCCGCTCTGCGTGTTCTCTCAGGGTGTCTTGTGTAGACTCCCAATCGCTGGTTTTGTAAACCGTTCCCTTGTGCCGTTCGTGGTGGCACTGTATGGTGTAGTTCTCTGACCTCAAGGAGTGTCCGAGGTCTGGAGTGGTTATGCTTGTGGGCCCTCAACCTTGTGGAGGTTTGAGGTGGCCGTGCCTGTGGTGAGACGTTCCTTCTCACATGGTTGCTCGGTGTCTCTCGTGGTGACACCTGGTTGTTCCTTCTCGACCTCGTGGAGGTCTGGGATGTTGGGTGCTTGTGTCGTGAGACTCTGGTCTCACGTGGTTGCTCGGTGTTCCGTGAGCTTCTTTGTCTCGGCGGGTGCTGTGTCGAGTGTTGCTTCCACATTGTGTTGACTCCGTTGGTTCTTCGGGAGTCGTGTTTGGCCCGACCCTAGATGTGGGTCGTGGCATTACTCTGTTCCGCTGCTTTGTAGTACTCTGCAATAGGTGTTCCCGCTTTACTGCTTTCTAGAGTAGTTTGCTTCTGCTTTGTTGGAGTTCCTGCTGCTCTGGCTGGTAAGGGACTGGTATTCCTATTGAGCCTTGTTCGCGAGGCTCCCCCCTACTCTCTTCAGATAGGGACTCGCTGTCGCAGGAGTTCGTTGTCGGACGATCGTGGTGGCGGCTTGTTCGCCGTGCGTTGCCAGCAGTGTGAGTTGTAAGCGTGAGTGCTTGTGCCGTGAGTTGAGAGTGGCCTTTTGCAAGTCCGCGGGGTATGCCCCTTAAGGACTGCACCTTTCTTTCTGTACCTGTACTTTTATTTGGGACATATTGTATATAATTTCCTTATTAATTTATGAACTTTCTGGTTATAGTTAATTAAATTCATTGCTTATCTCACTGGACTAAATTCTAACCCTTTTGGGTCTTCGGATCCGTGGGTGGCGGAGCGACCTTTGGGGTCCCTAGTCGGGGGTCCGGGAGGTCGGGTCGTTACATGTACGGTCGGAGTTGTCGGGCCGCCATCACTAGCACGTACCCGGCCTTCTCGAGGTCGAAGTAGCATTGTTCGGCTCCTTGCAAGGCTTTGCTCGTATAATATACCGGAAGGTGCTTCCACTCTTCTTCTCGTACGAGCACCGAGCTGATCAAGTGAGTCGTGGCCGAAATGTATATGAACAACTCTTCTCCTGCAACAGGCTTACTCAGAGTGGGTACATTGGCCAGGTGGGCCTTGAGCTCGTCGAAGGCCTTTTGAAAATCATCGTTCCACTTGAACCGTCCTTTTCGCAACACGTCGAACAACGGCTTGCACTTCTCGGCCGACTTGGACATGAACCTGCTCAGGGCGGTGATTCGGCCATTAGGCCTCTGTACCTCCTTGACGGTCCTCGGGGCCATCATGTCGATGATGGCTACACCTTGTCGAGGTGACGTCGATGCCTCGGCTGGAGACGAGGTAGCTGAGGAACTTCCTTGCGCGTACGCCGAAGACTCACTTTCGGGGTTCAACTTCATCTCGTACCGCCGTAGCACCTCGAAGGTCTCGTCCAGATCCCGAACATGATCCTCGACTCGTCGGCTCTTCACCACATGTCGTCGATCTATATCTCCATTGTTTTCCCGATCTTTTGCTCGAACATCATGTTGACGAGCCTCTGGTACGTTGCCCCTGCATTCTTCAATCTGAAAGGCATTCGGGTGAAGCAATACAGACCTTTTTCCATGGTGAAGGCGGTCTTCTCCTCGTCCTCGGGGGCCATCCTGATCTGATGATATCTAGAGTAGGCGTCGAGGAAGCTCAGGAGCTCATGCCCCGCCGTAGAGTCGATGAGCTGGTCGATGCGAGGAAGTGGAAAACTGTCCTTTGGGCACGCCTTCTTCAGGTCGGTGAAGTCTACGCACATGCGCCACTTTCCATTCGCTTTCTTCACGAGGACGACGTTGGCCACCCACTCGGGGTAGAAGGCGTAGCGAACAGTTCTTGCACACAGGTACTTTGTAAGGTTGTCGTCCCTCGCTTCCTGCCGATCGGCCGATAAGGGCCGCTTCTTCTGCCGCACAGGTCGAGCTCCGGGGTCCACGTTCAGGTGGTGCTGAATAACCTTTGGGTCGATCCCTGGGAGGTCGGCCTCCGTCCATGCGAAGACGTCGCCACTACCTTTGAGAAATTCAACCAGCTCCACCTCCAACTCCTGGAGTTCGGCGCCGATCACCACTGACTTTTCGTCTACGATCTTGACTTGCTTCGTCTGCTCGGCAGGCTCATGCCTTTCAGCATTCTCATCATACACAGGCTCATACTTTTAGACACGACAATTTGGCAGCAAATCGAGTAAATCTCATATTATACCGCGATGCCTCGAAGTGGCTCTTCTCAATTAACCTCTTGAGTGATTTCCTATTTTTCTATATTTTTAGGAATTTTTCTCTAAGGGTCTGTTAAACTTCGTTGAATTGCATTCGAGGCAACGAACGCCCTTTTTAAGTGTTAACCCACGACAGAATTAACCGACGCGGATTGGCACATCTCATGCGCATCCAGCCTACCCGCCGCGATTAAAAGTCAAACTCTCGGGCTGCTCCCTGTCAGCAGCATTTAAGAGGTGCCACGTCAATAATCATGATGTCTGTTGGAATCGCGTCCGCGTCAGACGCCGCATTTTATAAGCAGTCAAATCAAATCAAATTTCGTCAGAGATTTGATTTACCTAAGAAAACGCGGCGTGCCACCCAGACGCGATTTACAACGTAGCTGTAAGCTACGATCATCATGTAAATGTCAAGTCAAACGCAAATCAAGAGACGTTCTAAACCGCGACATGTCAGACAGACGCATTTCATTCTCTATAGGCGTCCGCTGTAGAGGACGCGATTTTGGATATAAATACAGACCCAAGGGATGCTCATTTGGTATCCATCTCAACCACGGCGAAGCCCTGCCGAACTCCAACCCCAACCTCCGAACTTCAACTCTCCAATTCTTTAACGTGGGACCCTATCGGATCGGGAGCTCGTGTTCCGGAGTCGAGGCAGAGTACGTGCGCCACCCTTGCGTCATCTTCCTCGCGAGCTGGAGTTCCGAGCATTGGAGCACGACGGGAGGAGCTCCATCGGCATTCCTTCCATTCTCTCCATCTTCCGCCGCCAACGGGCTACGCTGCCGCCTCCGTCCCCCCATCTTCTTCATTTCTCTTCTTCTTTAGAACATGCATTTTACACTTCTACACACACACACATAGCATCTCCTCATCCACCTACTTTTAGGGGTTTAACACCACCTCCACGAGGTGTGTTAGCCTCCATTTGCATGTTTTCATATTCCTCTTCCATTTGCATTTACTACACCACATAGCCTAATTCCCCGTTCACTTGTTTTCTTGTCGTTTTCTTCTTGCAAGGTAACCCAGAATTGAATCTTCTTCGTCGGCCGGCCGGCGGAAGAAGGAAGGAGAATCCACCATAAAACTCCCACGCTTTTCTTCGGGTGGAGGTAACTACACGTAACTTTTCCTTTCGCCCGTTACATTCGGTGCCCACGTGCACCTGGCAATGTTTTATTCGCATCCAGTACAGAGGATGCTTTTTCTGTTCTTGCTTTGCGCGGCGGTCTGATCGGCGCGATTTGTGACAGAGTCCGGAGGGAGTTGCCTCGGCTCTTATAGCTTTCAAGAGCTGTCAGATCCGTGGCCAACAGAACAGACGCCTTTTACTGAACCGCGGCCACTGTACTGGACGCAATTCAGTCTGTCACAAAGCGCCAGTCTTCCTGTCATCTGTGCTATCTTTGCATTATTTTTGCATTTGCAGGGCATTTCGGCCGAGGGACCTCCTTCCCTCCTTACCTAGGATCCACACACCTTCCGGTGGTGAAGGCTATCTCCCTTTGGGTATTCCGTCTCATTGGGCTAGAGAATCCTCATCGGGACCTCGTAAGTCTTGTACCCCATGGATTCCCTCACGGTGGACCGAGCGGTTGTACCACCCCAGTGACCCGAGCTAGAAAACCCATTTCGCGAGAGGAAGTTGCTTAGAAACCCCGAAATTGTCATCTCACCTATTTAAGCCCATACCCATTTTGGAGAGACACATCATAATTAAAATCCACGTTAAGTCTTATTGAATACTTTAAGTGGACATAATCATTTCCAAGTGTGTGATTTAAAAGCCATTAACTATTTCTCAAACTTGTTTGAGTAGTTGTCTGTAGTTGCTTGTTAAATTACATCATGTGTTTCTAGAATTTTGCATACAGCTTCGTTCCGGTCGATCCCTCTCAATGGACGACTAAGAAGATATGGGTTGTGATAATGTGTATGATGAGGTGTATGACCCTAACCAGCGACTTACCCAACTCCACAACCATCCCCATGTTGATCCATCTAATCCGCATGTCAATGCGATGGATGCTCAACTCTCTCAACTTCCTCAAATCTCCCTGAGTCGTGATCCTGCAAATCCTTCCACCTCGGTTGATCTGTCCCAACTTTTGGACATCCTGCAAAACCTCCAGGCTCCCCAGCTTCAGGAGGTTCAAGCTTCTCTTAAGGGGAAATACATCCCCAATCCTAGTCCATCTCACCACCCGAACATGGGAATCCACATCGAGTCTGCTCGTGACCCGACGGGACGAGCCTCTCCTGCCCCCTCGTGGGCCCATTCTATTATTCACTCTCGCCCCACAGCCCTGATGGGAGGCACCTTCATGTTCGGCCAAGCCCTGATGCGGTGAGGCCCACTTATCAACCCCGGGTTTCGACCCACATTCCCGCGCACGCCATTGCTCCTCCCCATTATCCCCCTTAGGTGAATGTCCCCTACCACCACCTTCCTTCTGGAGCACCTCACCAACCATCTACCAACCAGCTCGCCCAAGCCCTCCTGGCGAAGGTGAGTAAGTTGGAACAGGAGCTGAAAAGGGTGTCCCCACCCAATGATTCATTCGAACTGGCACTTCCTTCCATGCCAGTCTTTCACTTCCCACCCTCTGAGATGCCGGTACACCGCCGTTACAATGGCACCGGAAACCCCTTTGTGCACATCAAAGAATTTATGTACGAGTCCTCCTTCTAGCAAGACGACAGCCATGCCCTTGCCTTCCTCTTCCGTTGGTCCCTGGATGGGCCCGCCCTCGAGTGGTTCTATTCCCTGGAACCCACAGATGTCGAGAATTTCGAGATAGTGCGGAGAAAGTTTTTGCAAAGATTCAGAGACAGAGTGGGTCCGGTATTGTCAATTACTGATCTAATGGCTACGAAGATGAGAGCAGATGAAGACTTCACACATTATGCTGATAGGTGGAGGGCCCTAGCTGAAAGGTTAAGAGATCCATTGTCCGAGGCCGAGTAAGTGAAGATGATCACAGCGAATGCCGCGCCTCAGTTTAGACACATCTTGGCTATGAATAAGCTAACCACTATGGAGGAATTATATGAGACAGCCCGATACATCCAGACCCAGCTAAAGGACTCTCCCATCATGGCCATGTTCGAGCCAAGGGTCCAGACCTTCAAGAAGAGTGCTGGCGCTCCGGCTAGTGGCCCCACGACTGAGGGGGTTATTCATAATGAGCAAGTGAGTGCAATGGGCAGCCCCAGTCCTTCCACCTACCGCCCCAACACCAACACCAGGGCCCCACAACCCCAACAGCCAGCCCTAGGCCGAACAACCCACCAATATTTAAGGTGCCACCTCAACAATCCCAACAACCCTCATACTACCAACAACCCCAACAACCCTCACACTACCAACAACCCAAAAACCCTCACATTACCAACAGCCCCAGCGGCCACAGTACCAACAACCTCCCCCGTACCACCAACAACCTCAGCAGCCGCAATACCGTCAGCCTCCACAGCCTCAATACCGGCAACCCGCTCCTCCCCAGTACCAACCCCAGTAGCCTCCTCCTGCACCTCCCCAATACAATCAGGTCCCGCCTCCCTGCAGTTACGAAGCCCAGCAACCCAGACATCCTCCCAGCCCAAGGAGAACCCACTACCCTCCACTGCCAGAAACCCTCCCCGATATCTTTAATGCCCTCATGGCCACCGGTGCACTCACCTTGCGCAGGGAAAGGCTGCAATGGCCTCCCAATGTTGACACCTCTCGATATTGTGAGTTCCACCGGGGACCGGGCCACACTCTGGAGGCATGCTTCCACTTCAAGGACTACATTTACAACTTAAATGACAATGGAGGCATAGACTGGGCAGAGATGAGGAAATACATTGCTGAAATGAAGGCGAGGAGGCCACCCCAGCAACAACAGCAGCAACAGCAACTCCAAATTCCCCATCAGCAACCCAACATGGGCATTGTTTAGAACCCACTCCCGGAGCATCAGGCTCCGAATCAGCAAGTCAATGCCTTCACGGCATCTCCCCGATACGGAACACAAAGTCAGCCGACGGAAGCAGCCTCTACATCCACCTCTTCTTCCCACTCCCCTTCACCTTACCACCCTTCATCCGTATACCTACCCCCGATAACCCACTGCCCTCCTTTCTACGCATCCTACACGTCACCCCATCCCATCCAATCAACTTGCCAATCCACCACTCATCCGCCAATCTCCTGCTGCCACGACACCGTCACCCACCAATGCACTGAACACGCGACATTATTGACTGTGCATTTTCATTGTCCAAAGTTCCTCGCACAAGTCAATATGTGCACTTCTTCTAAACTGTCTCACAAAATTAAAATAACAAAGATGAACTAGCATGGTGGTGAGAACAGGTCATTTCCACAAGGAGGCTGAATAGAACTTGAATTAAAACTACTTTGACTTGGATCAATTCTTAAAGACACTTTCTCACCAAAATCACATTGCATTAAAAGTAATTCTGTAAACAACATCAATTAAATTCTCACAACTTGACAAATCAATCTTAATGGGAAAACAAATAGACTTGAAAACAAAGAATGACCCTCACAGCTCGAGGGATGAACACTTAGTAATCGCAACTCTCCACAAACACCGGACTGTATCCTCAGCAAACGAAAACCTCAGATGTTGAACAATCTCTCACGAAGAAAAGAAGAACTGGAAATTAACAAATGCACTTGATTGAACTCTGGAACACACAAGAAATGGAAAAGCTACTGGATCCTCCTCACAGCATCCAGACAGCTCTCACCGTAGCCAAACTCCCAGAACAAAAGAACAAAAGCAAAAAAAACTCCCTGATCAGCAGAACTCAACCCTCACAGTCATTAACAGAAATAGAAGAAAAGAGCTCTCGGTCCCCTCACACAGCAGCTCTCCTCTAGTCTAACCAGAAGATACAGAGAAAAGCAAGCATCGCTCTCACTCAATCTCCAATAGCTCAACCCCTCCAATCTGATCTCTCTAACCGCACAGAAGAAGAACAATTCAGAACGACTGAATTAAACACCATGCCATGAGATTTTAAACACAGGAAACAAAATGGAAATTAAATGCAAATAACAGATCTCTCACAACTCCCTTAATTCTCACAGAAGAAAAGGAACTAAAATATCAACTCCCTCAAATGTCGAAATATCTATCACTGCTCTACCATTAAACCAAGAACAAAAGACCGAACAAATGCACTGGATTGAGATCCAAAACACAGTAGAAGGAATGGACAATATAAACGCAACAGAATTGAAAACAACACTTCCCTGGATCAAAAACTCTCCAACACAACTTCTGAAACACAAGAAATGGAAAGAACAAATTAAACGCAAAAGAAAAATGGAACAATAAACTCTCTGGAACCGCACTGGAACCAGAAAGAAAATATTCCCAAAACTCCCTCCCCACACTCTACTGCTTTAACAGGAAAAAGTAAACTAAAAATTCCTAAGAAATTCCGAACTAGAGAGACGGAGAAGAGGACCTTGGGGTCCTTAAATAGAGACAGTGGAACCTTCCAGGCACATCTGCATCATCCCTGAATCCCTTCTTCCCGCCTGCTCGATGCTGCCTCAGCTCTGCACCAGGATCGCCACGTCAGCCTCCTTCCCGCCATCACTGCTCCGCACCGGATCTGGACGAACCCGGCAACCTCACTCGGCCAGCTTCAGTCGGATGCCCTGCTGCTGTGCACCTGGTCCGCCTACTCCGTACGCACCGCCATTTGCGCGCCTAGCAGCACCATCCCTGTATCGCACGAGATCGGCAGCTTCACATCGCCCAACCGCCATCGCACCAAGCTGCGCAGTGCCATCCGCCACCTCAGCACACCCTGCCGCTTCAGCATCACAGACCAGGCTTCACACCCAAACCGCCATGCCAGCAAGATGCCGACTTCAACTGCTTCCACCTGCTTCCTAGACCCAGCCCACATCATGCCCGGCTCCATGCGCCTGGCGCCAGCTTCAACAGACTCGTCGCTGGCCGCCCAGCAGAGGCCTCTGCGCGCATCAGAGCTCCACAGCAGCAAATTTCCAGAAGCCCCAAATCCGCATGCCCCAGCCTTGCTTCTAGCAGGTTCTACACCGCCTCCACCTGTTAGGAAGAAAGTCCATTAAACAAATGGTGTGGCCCATTTAGGTTAGATGAGAGGTAAACATTTTTATTGATTTAATAGGATTAGGTGGGTAAAAAAAAGTTTATTAAAAATATTTTTTATTATTTACACATTTAAACTAAAAAATATTTACAAAAGAAATACTATTGTAATGGTATCTATTTACAAAATGACTTTTATTTTTCAAAGTGAATCTAATTAGTCATTGAATGAAAAATCTAACCATGGTATTCTAACCTAATATGTTCAAAAATTATTCATGGGTGAAATGAAAATTAAAATCAAACTGCACACTATTTACAGACAAAAGATGTCTAAAATTCATAAATGTATGAATTAACACGAAAAATTGAATGGTTATCACTCCCCCCTACTTGAACATTGCTAGTCCCTTAGCAATAAAGATTATTCCAAATGTAGGACTAAGATGTAATGTCTCATGCTAAACAGTCATCATGTAAAAGATTAATGTAGAGATATGTCTATCCTAATTGTAAGGTTTTATGGCAAGAAATTAGTGCACAAGTGATAGCCCACTTAAGAGTTCACATCAGCCCTTCTGAATCTCCTCTGCCTTAGCTAGTGATTGAGATTAGATTAATTCGAGGGAGAGAAAGATTTGTGGAATAAGATCCTTGCTCAGTCAGATCTGGTTGTTTCTCTCAGTTCCATTATGCCCAACTTCCTTGAGGATTATTTCTCTGAGCTGAGGACTTTGCCTCTTTATTTGCACTTGGTGCACTCAGAATTTCTTTCTTTCTTTTTCATCCATAATGCTGCACAACCCATCACTTTTCAAGAGTAGCGAGTCCAACTTTACTCAGATCCGGGGCATTTTTCATGGATATATTTTTCTTTTGCTTTTGCTTTTGCTTTTTACTTTTATTTTCTTTTTAAAGGAAGGATGGATAGTCAGGTTCCTTGATCACACGCCTTCACTTCCTTCACAATTCACTTAAGGGGAGGAGAGAAAACCAATCACCTCTCTCCTACTAGCCTTGACAAATTTTCTACATTCAGGTTCAGCTAGTCTAAGTGGCTGTGTAGTGTGTGTATGAAAACTTCTTGCCATAAATCCTTACATAGGTAGACAAGAAGTACATGTAATCCTTTACTAGAGGCTACCTAAATGGATGTTTGCAAGGGAATGTGACAACACAAATTTTAATGGTTAAAGATCAGACACATAGTCTGAGTCTCGCAATGCCAGACATTTTTATTCAAAGATGAAACATTGTGAAATTTGTTTTTATTTGCATATGTACAAGCTAAAGAAAGAAAATGAAGCAATGGTTAGGGTGGGGACTATGAATGCATGCCTATTCTATCTATCCCCCCTACTTATTTGCAAGAAAAGAAAGTAAGATAGAGAATTACCTGATAAAGAAAATCTGTACACTTGGGTTGCCTCCCAAGAAGCGCTAAGTTTATCGTCTTCAGCCAGACGCAATTAAGCTCCATTTGGCTCAGCTAGCTTGGTAGATTCAATTTTCAAAGAAGGTGGGCTTTCAAAGAAATGTTTTAACCTCTGCCCATTAACAGTAAATGATTGTCCTGTTTTAGGGAAAGAATGATGACAGCACCATTGTCGTAAGCTTTGACAACAGTGTAAGGACCATCCCATCGGGACTTCAATTTTCCCCGAAACAGACGAAGCCTAGAATTAAACAACCAACCTTATCATGTACTTGAAAAGTTTTTATATGAATGTGTTTATCATGGAATGCTTTGGCCTTGGCTTTATAAATCTTGGAACTTTCATAGGCTTCGTTTCTGAGCTCTTCTAGTTCATTCAGATGCAGGGTCCTTTGTTGACCAGCTTGGGCTAAATCAAGATTTACCTTTTAATAGCCCAATAGGCTCTATGCTCAAGTTCTACCGGCAGATGACAAGATTTTCCAAAGACAAGCCGGTAAGGGGACATTCCAATGGGAGTTTTGAAAGTAGTTCGGTAGGCCCACAATGCATCATCTAACCTTTCTGACCAGTCTTTCCTATCAGGCCTAACCGACTTCTGAAGAATGTTCTTAATCTCCTTGTTTGAAACTTCTACCTGGCCACTGGTTTGCGGATGGTAAGTTTCGCTAGCTTATGGGTGATCCCATACTTCCTTAGAGGGTCCTAAACTGAGTGTTAATGAAATGAGGTCCCCCATCACTAATGATTGCCTTGGCCACCCAAATCTAGAAAAGATGTTTTTCTGAACAAATTTGATGACCACCTTATGATCATTGGTCTTTGTGGCAATGGTCCTTTATCCATTTGGACACATAATCAACAGCAACTAAAATGTATGTGTATCCAAAGGACGGTGGAAAAGGTCCCATAAAATCTATCCCCCATACATCAAAAATTTCTACAACCAGAATGGGGTTAAGAGGAATCATATCCTTCTTAGAAATATTTCCCATTGTTTGACATCTAGGACAGGCCTTACAAAATTGGTGGGCATCCTTAAACAATGTGGGCCAGTAGAAACCAGAGTCTAAGACCTTAGCAGCGGTCTTTTTCCTGAAAAATGCCCTCCACAAGCAAGAGAATGGCAAAACTTGAGGACACTTTGATGCTCACTCTCAGGGACGCTCTTCTTATCACTTGGTCTGGTTCAATGAAAAATAGCTCCGGGTCCTCCCAAATAAAATACTTGTCCCTAGCAAAGAATCTCTCTCTTTCATTTTTGGTCCAATCTCCAGGTACTCGTCCATGACTTTGTAATTCACAATGTGTGCGTACCATAGAGATGAAATATTGGAGACAGCTAAAATGTGCTCATCCGGAAAGCATCTCTAATAGGCATGGAGTCCGGGGCAATTATTCTGGACAAATGGTCAGCTACCACATTCTTGGACCCTTTCTTATCATGGATTTCCATATCAAACTCCTGTAACAAGAGGATCCATCTGATCAACCTAGGCTTGGTATCCTTTTTGGCAAGCAAATGCCTCAGGCAGCATGGTCAGTGAAAACAATGATTTTGGCTCCTAAAAGGTAGGATCTGAACTTCTCTAAGGCAAAAACAACAGCTAGGAGCTCTTTCTCAGTGGTTGTGTATCGAATCTGGGTGTCATTCAATGTTCTGCTTGCATAATAAATCACGACAGATCCTTTATCAGTTTTCTGCCCAAAATAGCACCTACTGCAAAATCTGAAGCATCACACATTATCTCAAATGGTAATGACCAGTCTAGAGATTGTAGAATTGGAGCTTGGTTAAAATGTCTTTTAAGTCCTCAAAAGATTTATGACAAGCTTCGTCAAAAATGAAAGGAGTGTCTTTCAACAAAGAAGTCAATGGCCTTGCAATTTTGGAAAAGTCTTTGATGACCTCCTATAGAATCCAGCATGACCAAGGAAGGATCGAATTTGTTTGACAGAGTTGGGAGGAGGTAATTCGGAAATGAGATTTACCTTGGCTTTATCTACCTCTATCCCTCTCTCTGAGACAATATGTCCTAAGACAATCCCCTCCTTAACCATGAAGTGGCTCTTTTCCCACTTAGGACAAGATTGACATTAATACATCTTTTGAGCACTTCAGTCAAATGGTCGAGGCATGAATCAAAGTCATTTCCAACACAGAGAATCATCCAAAGACTTCTAAGTAGTCCCCAACCATGTCTGAGAAAATAGACAGCATGCAACGTTGAAAAGTTGCGGGGCTTGCACAGCCCGAAGGGCATGCGTCTAAAGCAAAGGTTCCAAATGGACATGTGAAAGTGGTCTTTCTTGGTCCTCGGGGTGAATAGCCACTTGGTTATACCCTGAATATCCATCAAGGAAACAAAAGAATTTTGGCCTGCAAGTTTCTCTAAGATTTGGTCAATGAAAGGCAAGGGGAAATGGTCTTTCTTGGTCATCGCATTCAATTTGCGATAGTCAATGCACACTCTCCATCCTGTAGCCAGCCTAGTAGGAATGAGCTCACCCTTTTCAGTTTGAATTAGAGTTAGTCCCGACTTTTTCGGCACAACTTGAGTTGGACTAACCCATTGGCTATCAAAGATGGGATAAATGAATCCAGCATCTAAGCATTTGACAATCTCCTTTTTAACAACTTCTTTCATGTTGAGATTAAGCCTTCTTTGCATTATATTAAGCTTTTGGCATTCTCTCAAAGTATATGCGATGTGTGCACACTAAAGGACTTATCCTCTCAAATCGTCAATTGTCCAACCTATAGCTTCTTATGACTCTTCAAAACTTCAATCAATTTCTTTCTTGCCCTTCTTCAAGATCACTAGCAATTATGACGGGCAAGTCCATTCTCTCCAAGAAAGATGTACTTCAAAATAGCAGGGAGTGGTTTTAGCTCAACCTTAGGAGGACTCTCTAATGGAAATGATAGATCATTATCCTGAAACATGGAACTAAATTGTCCTTCCTCTTCCTCAAACCCTAGAGCACAGGGTTGGTCTACCATTTCTTCCACGCAAGATTCTTCTAAGGCTCTACCACTAGACAACTCTCTTCTTGATCATGGTGCCTAGATGCCCTAAAAATGTTGATACTAACCCGCCTATCTCCAAATGATATATCCATCATCCCGGTAGCACAATCAATGTTAGCCCTAGCTGTGGCCAAAAAAGGTCTACCAAGGATGATGGTGGACTGAGTTAAATCTTGAGGTGTGTTCATGTCCAGAATGATGAAATCGGAGGGAATAACAATCATTGATTTTCACAATAACGTCCTCAACTAAGCTTTTAGGAGTGATGACAGAACGATCGGCTAGTTGAAGGACAACAGAAGTGGGTTTCAACCTCCTAGCTTGAATTTCTCAAAAATGGCAGAAGGTAGGAGATTGACACTAGCTCCCAATCTAAAAGGCCACTCTCAAAAGTGACTCCACCGATGGTGCAAGGAATTAGTGGAGTGCTTGGATCTTTGAGCTTTTTAGGGAGTTGATTCAAAACAATGGTACTCACATTTCTGGAAGAATGATGGTTTCAGTTTTATTTCTCATTCTCGTTTTGGAGTACACATTTCTTTTAGAAATTTGGCATAGGCAGGCACATGCTTGATGGCATCAAGCAGAGGAATGTTGATGTGAACTTGCTTAAACAGTTCCAAGAGTTCTTCATTACCAGTTGGTTTGTTTTTAGATTTTGGCTTTAATGCTTCAGGAAAAGGGACTCTTGGAATGTAACAGCTTGGGTCTTCATTTATCTTGGTTTTGTCTAGAGGTTCTTCAATTATTTTCTCTTTTCCCTTGGATTTTTTTTTTCAGCATTTTCTTCAATCTCTTCTTCAATTTCAATTTCAATTTTTCATTTTCTTATCCTCATCAATGTTGACATGTGTAGGTGAGGATTGTTCTGATTTTTCCACTTCTTAAGGTAGACACAGTTTTGCATTTCTATTTGAGGGCCCCTAGCTTGGGCAGGAGGATGATCCTGTTGTATTGGTTGATTCTGACTTTGTGGTGCTGAAATGTTCTGGACAAAAGCTTGTTGTGGTTTTGTGGTGGAGGACCATTTGGTCTAGCAGGTGGTGGTCTGTACCTTGAGCTTGATGGTATTGCTGGTTCTGATAGAATCGGGAGGGTTGTTCTTGGGTTTGTTACAGCTTGACTTGGCAATTGCCCTGCTTCCCTCCTTCGACATACATCAGCAATTTGAGACTCTATCCTTGCCAAATTTTGTTGAAAATTTTGATTTTGAGTTTGATATTGAGTTTGTTGTTCGCACAGTTTGGCATAGAGTCGCCATCATGTTTTGGAGTTAATTCATTTTATCGTCCCAATTAGGTTGAGGAGGTGGTGGTTGATATGAAGGTTGCTGAAATTGGTGTAAGCAACTTGGTTTGAGTTTTGATTTCCTTGGACTTGTGGAGGTTTGGAGTAAGAAGATTGGAACCCCGAATTATGATTGGGATAGGATTGACCGTACATGGATGCTTAAAGGCAGGTTGAGACTTGTTCAGATTGATTTCTCCAAGAAAAATTTGGGTGATTTCTCAACCAGGATTGTATGTGTTAGAATATGGATCATAGGAGGGTTTGGAGAACCTTGAGCAGCTGAACTTGTTCTTGAATGAAAGGAGGTATTGGGCAGTAGTGGGACAGGCATTGGTGGGGTGAGCTGGGCTAGCACACATAGCACAAGTTTCAGGTTGTGAGAAAAATTAGGTGTGGCTTGCCCAGTCAAAGATAATAATTGATCAAATTTTTGTTCCAACTCTGCTCCAATCTTTGGTCAAGTCTAGCTATCGATCTTCTACCTTAGAATCTGATTCTCCTCTCCCTTCACTTCATACACCTGCCTTCTTTATAGGTCCTAGTGCTCTCTCGTAAGAGTAGAGTGAGGCATGATTTATGGAATTCTCACTCAATGTATCAAACAAATTATATGCCTCATCCTCGCTCTTAGTCATGATGCTCCTCCACATGAGGCATCAACCATCTGCCTATTTGATTCAGTTAGTCCTTCATAAAATGCTTGGACTATTTGCCACCTCGACAAGCCATGGTGGGGACATTTTCTAAGCAACTCTTTTAGTCTTTCCCATGATTCATGCATTAATTCTCCGGGTGTTGGGAGAATCCAGTTATTGCCTTCTCATGGTGTTGGTCCGACTAATGGGTAAAACTTCTTTAAAAATTCTTGCTGCATTTCTGGCCATGTTGTGATGGTTCTCCCTATGGTTCCTAATCAATGTTTGGCCTTATCTTTTAGAGAGAATGGAAATAAGGTCAGTCTCAAAGCATTTTCAATAAAGTTCTGGATCCTTACAGTGGAACAAATCTCTAAGAACTCATCATATGTCTTTAGGGATCTTCATGGGATTGCCTAGAAAGATGGCAACATCTGAATGGTTCCAGGTTTATTTCAAATGGTTTGCAGGAATTTCGGCCTAATGCATGTAGCAGGTTGGTAGTCAGAAGAAATAAAATACTCCTTCATTTATGGGGTGCGACATCCTCTACATTTCTAGCAACTTGGTTTTGATTTTGGTTGGCCATCCTATGAAAGAATCTTTCTATCTCGTCTATAGGTTGAGCCAAATCTATGTCCAGAACGTCTACCAAGCATGCAAAGCTTGAAAAGTTTTCTATTTATGATTTTTGAATTTTTTAGATTTTTATTGATTTTTGAATTTTTATGACAAACACAAACAATCAAACACTTTCAAAACAAATTATCCTAAACTCTAAGTGTTCCTTGGACTTATGTTATTTTTCTCAAAATCAGATTTATGCTTGCTTAAGTCCAATCCTAACTATTCTTGTACTGGCCAGGTAAGAGGTGGAGTAGAGGGAGGACCCCACCTTACTTTCGCAAGGACCCAATTAAATAACCTCTAACTCACTTAAGCGTAAGCTTTTTAACCTCTAATCCTAGACCACACCAGACTAAGAGAAGTCTTAGAATTAAGAAAGAACAAATCTAATTATGAACCCTAGGGCCAAGTCTACTGATTTTTATTGAAAGCTTAGGACAATGCAAAATTGTGAAAATTTTTGTGATTTTTGGGCAAAGGAAAGGGTGATGAAATCCCTCACCTTATCTTTTTATTTTCTAATGGGTGGTGCCCTTAAGCAGTCTCATTTTTAAATGTGAAGTGCACAGATCAAGTTTCAAACAGAGGTTATCTAATGCTAAGTCTAATGCATGAACGAGTGATGGAAGTCTTACCTTTCCCCCGCACTCTTCAATGCAAGAAAGAAATGGAATTCAAATGACAATTAAGATGATGAATGTCCTAAAACAAGTGTTCTAATCTAAGAAGATGAAAATTTTAATTACAAACAAACGGCTAATATGAAAGAGCGATTGGAAAAAAAAAATTAGATTTTAGATTTTTTATTTTTATTTAGTTTTTGAAGTAAATGAAATGAAACTAAGAAAATATAAGGTGCTACTATAAACTAATTCTCAAACCACACAAACCACAAAAGTCCAATTATTACA
>JACBKR010002277.1:0-35983 GCA_014218235.1 Colocasia esculenta
ATTTCCTTTGAATCTGTGTTGATGTGTCGACACCATTGATGGGGTGTCGACACATCTTTTGCATAAAAATTTTGTACCTGAAACATAAACACATATATCATAGTTAAATGATTATCATGACCATAAATGATAAATGTGGTTTGAAAAATACTTTATGAACATGAATTTCAGGTATGATGTTTTTGACATGTTTCAATTAAATTGCTTTAAGAACACCTCTTGTCATCATCAAAATAGGAGGGAAATGATATGAATATGCATTCAACCCAACAATTGCTACATGAATCATGATAATTGTTCTATATGTTAACTTGTGTAGAATGAATGTGATAAGTGTATGGATGTACCAATAGGTTGCTTGCTGAGTCTTTTGTGAAGACTCATCCCTGCTTAAACATACAGGTGAGGCAAGTATTCTTGAGATCTAGGAGGAGATAGCGAGGAGTGACTCCAAGTGAGAGGAGTATCTGAGATTTAGAGAACTATTCACATAGCTTGCACTTTTCTTTCACTTAGTACGTGAGACGATATTGTGATATGGACTTGTTAGTTGTGGACTATGTATATTTATTTTGGTACTATAGACTGTGGGATGTGTGTGGTAATGATGGAATAAGAGTTACTTTCATTTCCATTGTACTTTCCTTTGTTATTTGTGTATATATCTACCTACTGTGTTGTACTGGGTACTTGTCCCACTGTGACGGCACGCTTTATATCGACGTGGATTGGTATAGTCGTACCGGTGTAAAGGGGGTCGTTACAGATATTGGTATCAAAGCCACAGGTTGAGATTGTACATAAATAAGCCATCATCCACACAATATTTCAAAGTCTTTATAGAATCAGTCCATATATGTGGAAAACATCTAATAATGAATAAAGGATAGTTAAGAAAATGGTTAGGACCAAAGAACTTGGATCCTAATTGAGATATTTATTTTACAGGAAATGGCGAGCCGTGGTTGGCATAGTGTTCAGGCTCAGGAGGATGAGCAGAGACGTGAGGAGAGGGGCGAGCAGCAGGCACAGACCGCCATCTGTGGACTATGGTGTGTTCATGCAAGGCCTGGTCCAGGCGATGCAGACGCAGGCACAGACCCAGGCTGCATATAGGCCCAGTTACAGGCTTAGGCTCAGGCCCCAGCTCCAGTTCCCCAGGAGCATGGTCATGGAGGTTCGTCCATCATGGAGAGGTTTAAGAGGATGGCTCCACCTTCTTTTAAGGGGGAGAGTCAGCCCCTCTTAGCAGAGAGCTGGTTGAGGGAGGTAGAGAAGATCTTCCATGCTATCAGGTGTGCGAAGAGGATAAAGTTAGCTTGGCAACTTACATGCTACAAGTACCTAGAGTATATGTGCTTGTATGAGATTAAGATTTTGGTCTAGATGATGCTTATTGGTTGTATCTTGTAAGAGAGGGCCGATGTCTGGTGGGCCTCTATGCTACGTACTAGGTACGAGGATGGAGCTTTAGAGGTGACTTGGGTTGAGTTTACTAAACTCTTTAAGGCCAAGTTCATCCCCGAGCATATTCAGAACAAGATGAAGCAAGAATTTCTATCTCTTACATAGGGTTCCATGACTGTCCTGGAGTACGAGACTAGGTTTGCTGAGCTTTGCAAGTACACTCCCCACATTGTTGCAGATGAGTGAAGGAAGGCTTAGAAGTTTGTGATGGGGCTCAGACCATCACTCAGGTCGAGACTGGTGGCTTTTGATCACCGGACTTTGGACGAGGCTCTTAGCGCAGTATGCAAATAAGAGAGCGATATGGACCAATACATGGAGGAGGAGAAGGCAGCCCAGAAGAGGTCAGTGGCACCATTCTAGAGACAAGACAGGAAGAGGGTAGTTGTATACCCACAGCAGCAGCCACGTACAGCAGTTCCAAGCCTGTCAATGGTTGTACCCCAGAGGACCAGCTTCAGGCCCAGCGACAAGAAGGAGTGTCTTCATTATGGAAGGACACATGGCGGCTCAGAGTGTTGGAAGCTAGCAAGGAATGCCTGAAGTGCGGCAGCACAGAGCACTAGATCAGAGACTGCCCTAGACTTCAGCAATTTGCACAGAGAGGAGCTCCAACCCTAGTAGCAGCAACGACAGCAGCACCAGTGATCGGGAAGCCAGGAAGGCCTCGGGCCCAAGCCCGAGTGTATTCACTTGCACGTAAGGATGCTGAGTAGGCAGAGAACGTCACGGAAGGAACTGTTTTAGTTATGGGTGTGCAAGCTCGAGTATTGTTTGATGCAGGTGCTACACACTCGTTTGTTTTCGAGCAATTTTCTAGGCAGTTAGCGGCAGAGTCTGGAGTTGAGGCAGAAGAATTAGAGGTTCCCCTGTCGGTAGATACCCCAGCAGGTACTGTAGCGACCAGGAAGTGCATTCCATCTTTACCTATTTGCATTGAAGACCAAGGTTTGTTTGGGTGCTTCTACTTGCTCAAGATGAAAGACTATGATGCTATACTTGGTCTAGATTGGCTTGAGGAGCACTATGCCCTGGTCTATTGTAGGAGGAAGAGAATTACTTTCCATATTCTTGGAGAGGATGAGTTCTCACATCCTTTGCCTAGGAATCTAGCGGGAAAGTTCGTAATCTCCACCATGAAGGCTGTGAAAATGGTGAATAAGGGTTGTGACGCTTTCCTTGCCAGTATGGTCTTGATTCCTGAGGCCGATCAGTCACCTACCCTCAAGAAAATCGAGGTTGTGCAGGAGTTCCCAGACGTGTTCCCTGATGATTTGTCTGGATTGCCACCAGCAAGGGAGATAGAGTTCACTATTGAGTTGCTTCTAGGCACCTCACCTATCTCTAAGGCTCCCTATCGGATGGCACCTACGGAGTTAGCTGAGCTGAGGAAGCAGTTGCAGGAGTTGCTCGATAAGGGATTTATTCGCCCTAGTGTGTCACCATGGGGCGCACCTGTACTATTCGTGAAGAAGAAGGATGGTTCTCTCAGGCTGTGTATAGACTACAGGAAGCTCAACCAGGTGACAGTAAAGAACAAGTACCTTTTGCCGTGTATTGATAATTTGTTTAATCAGCTCCAGAATGTGTCTATGTTCTCCAAGATCGATCTGCGATCAGGCTACCATCAGCTGAGGATCAAGGAGGAGGATGCTTCCAATACTGCATTCAGGACCCGTTATGGACACTACGAGTTCCTTGTGCCTCCGTTTGGTCTAACTAACGCCCCTACAGCATTCATGGATCTTATGAACAGGGTGTTCAGGCCATACTTGGATAGTTTTGTTGTGGTGTTCATAGATGATGTACTAGTCTACTCCCCTGATGAGGCTACACACCATGAGCACCTGAGGAAAGTTATAGAAGTTCTTCGAGAGCACAAGTTGTATGCCAAGTTCAGTAAGTGCGACTTCTAGATACGCGAGGTTCATTTCCTTGGGCATGTCATCTCAGGCGCCGAAATGGTTGTTGATCTAGCGAAGGTGGGGGCAGTGATAGAATGGGAGACTCCGAGGACACCATCTGAGATCAGGAGCTTTCTTAGTCTACTTAGGTTATTGCAGGCTATTCATAGAAGGCTTTGCCTCCATAGCATTGCCTTTAACCAAGTTAACCAGGAAAAGGGTCAAGTATGTATGGACTGAAGAGTGCGAGAGCATTTTCCAGAAGCTGAAGACATGGTTGACATCTGCACCCATATTGATATTGCCTAGTGGTGCCGAGGGTTTTGCAATCTATTCAGATGCTTTGCAGATAGGCCTTGATTGTGTTTTTGTAATGTCGCGCATTTCTCGGATTCTTGTGGATCCTTTGTTTTGTGATAAACATGGCCAGTGTGTGGCCAATGTGGTGCGATACAGGAGTTTACGCAGGTTTCTAGGGCAATGTGGGCGCTGGTGGGGCCTAAATACAACGACCCAACCTCTGGACCCCCCTCCAGGGACCCTGAAGGTCGCGCTGCCACCCACGATCCGAAGACCCGGAAGGGTTAGAATTTAGACCAGTGAGATAAGCAATGAATTCAAATAACTATAACAAGAAACTTCATACATTAATTAAGGAAATAATGTACAACATGTCCCAATAAAAGTACAGGTACAGAAAGAAAGGTGCAGTCCTTAAGGGGAATACCTGAGGACTTGCAAAAAGGCCACTCTCAACTCACTCCTGCTACAAGAGCACTCACGCTCACAACTCACACTGCTGGCATCGTGCGGCGCAACACATGCTACCACAACGTTTGGCAACGAACTCCTGTGACAGCGAGTCCCTACCTGGAGAGAGTAGGGGGGTGAGCCTCGCGAACAAGGTTCAGTAGGGATAACCAGTCCCTTACCAACCAGAGCAGTACGAACTCCAACAAAAGTGGAAGCAAAATACTCTAGAAAGCAGTAAAGCGAGAAACGCCTACCACAGAGTACTACAAAGCAGCAGAACAGAGTAACGCCAAGACCCACAACCAGGGTCGGGCCCAACACGACTCCCGCAGAACCAGCGGAGTCAAACACAATGCGGAAGCAACCATCGACACACACCCACCACGACAAAGAAGCTCACGGAACACCGGAGCAACCACGTGAGACCAGAGTCTCACGACACAAGCACCAACATCCCAGACCTCCACTAGGTCGGGAAGGAACAACCAGGTGTCACCATGAGAGACACCGAGCAACCATGTGAGAACGACGTCTCACCACTAGCACGGCCACCTCGGACTTCCACAAGGTCAAGGGCCCACAAGCAAAACCACCCTGGACCTTGAACACTCCACGAGGTCAGGGAACTACACACTCCAGTGCCACCACGGACGGCACCAAGGAACGGGTTACCGAAACAGCAGTCGGGTGTCTGCACAAGGCACCCCGAGAGAACCCGTAGAGCGGAAACCACTAAACACGGCCCACAAGGCCAAACCAACCAAACCCACGGCACTAGACACGGCTAGGCTACAACCACCGTGCAGGCTTAGGCGATGAGACTCACTTAGAAACAACGTGAGAAACTCCATCACAGCAAGTGCAACCAACCACCGCCACAGGCAGCTAAGAGAGGGACACACAGTCCACCCCTCTTGCTCGCCAGCCACTGACTCCTACCTACGACCTCCTGGGTAGAGTGAGGCTAGCGAGTCATAGCAAAGAACAACTACAAACTACCACAGCCCGGCCGAGCTGCGGCCCCACGCCTACCCTCCCTACATGGCTCCGGAACCACCGTAGAGCGAGACGGTGAGAAGGACTAGCTGGTCCGCACCGAATAAGCACCACAACAACCTCGGCGACCCAGACCCAGCTAAGGGAGCTCCACAAGCGACTCTACGCCACTGTCCCCACAGTTTTCCCCTCTGCTACAAGTCTGCCACACTAGGCTATCGACTCGAGCACGCTCGTAGCCCGGAGAACTCCCTCAATAGGCTCCCGACGATGGAGGTCCCAGGTAACGGTAACAACCTGTCTCGCAGACAAGCCCTCAAGTGCCGAGCACCAGGCGAAAGAGAAACTGGTGGGGCAACCACCACAGAAATCGGCATAGCTGGCTTGTAACCAAGACAAGCACAGTAGGCACAGGCATGCACGGCACCCCTTCCGGAAACCCCCAGAAGGGCCGTCGGCCAACGCCGGCACACATGGCACGGCCCGAGAAATCGGAACACCACCAGACATAACAGAAACCATCGCTCTTCTAATAATCGATTGACAGTCAGACAATCGATTATTAGACAGACGCGAGGCTCCTAGCACCACCGCTACGACACGGCCACGAAGGTGTCACCTTCGGTCACTGAACGCAGCGAGCCAACCTGTCGCGTTCCCACCAGAAGGTCCTAAGGGCACACCTACCCTGGGGCACATGCCGACACGCCAACCGCGGCCACGGAAACACCCGAGGCAGACCAGATGTTGTCGCGACCTACTAGGCCGTCGCGATGGAATCGCGACAGGCAGGGCCACCACGACAAGCGCTGAGTCGCGACTGGCAGGCACGTCGCGACAAGAACCTTGTCGCGACAGGGAACCGGGTCGCGACACGACTCTTATCGTGACGGCCAACCGCGCCGCAATAAGGTCGTGCCCGACCGGGGCAACGCCTTCTCTGATGTCGCGACGCGCACTGCGGTCGCGACATCAGCTGGAAGGCAGACCGCAGGGATGCTACATCCCGGGGTCGCCCACACACTACAAACTACACAACCACAGGGAGGGGAGCATGAGGAAAGCTGTAGAACTATCTACAAAGCCACGAGAGCTCCCAATCACCCGGATTGGGAAGGGAACAAGAAATCCCTACCGGAAATGAAGAATCGAACCCACGAAGGGCCTTCACGACACCTCGGCCGCCTCCTCCTCTCTCTTCGCCGCTCCACCGCTCCACCACGAGCTGCCGGCACGCCACCGAGCTCCAGCACGGGAACAAGGGAGGGGAAACCTCCCCACCTCGGAGAGGAGGAGGGAAAGGAGAAAGGGAAAATAAGGGGAAGGGGCGCCGGCCAAGGCTTTTAGCCTTCGGCCCCAGAACACGACGGGGAGGGGCGTCGCGTTACCAACCTTAACGCAACGGCCCTGCACACCACGACCAGAACGCATCCCATAGGGACGCCGCGACAACCAGACAGGTCAGTCTGCCACGCCTGCCACTCTGACAGGCGTCAGATGACCAAAAAGGGGAAAGCAGTCGCGACCCGTTGACCGGGCGCGACAAGAACGTGACACAGAAAGCGGTCGCAACAGGGATGACTGTCGCGACGGGCACCTCCGTCGTGACACTAACGCGTCACCCAGCCCAGACGTATTAGTGGCCAGTCATCCAACACGCGAATGGGAAAAACTGGAAAGCCCGAGATGTTACAATACATCCAATAAAAAAAATAATTTCGTCCTTGAAATGTAAGGGCGAAACCCAGTCGGAGAAAACAACAGGTGCAAAGGGACCACTAAGTCGCACCGCGACTTCCCGGTGGTCGCCACCACGACCCTGCCACAAAGGGAGTGCCTAACCAG
Source organism: Colocasia esculenta (assembly GCA_014218235.1). Classification (NCBI taxonomy): domain Eukaryota; kingdom Viridiplantae; phylum Streptophyta; class Magnoliopsida; order Alismatales; family Araceae; genus Colocasia; species Colocasia esculenta. The sequence goes on from JACBKR010002277.1 coordinate 6,966, forward strand.
ACATCCGACGACTCACAGGGCGCACAACAACGGCGCAGAGCACACAAGCAGATGTCGACAACTCCACAGGCGCGGTGCGCACCAAGCCGACCAGAAACACTGAAACCGCCAGTCGGAAACCACGTGACAGAACCCTCAACAAACCACGCTATTAAGAACAACCGGTCAGTAACTCCCTCTGTCACCAGCGACTAGACAGAGGTCCCAACTACTAACGGCAAACCGAGGAAAACGCCAAGAGGTCAACCGTAAGACTCTGCTGAATGGCTCCGCACATCTAGCAATAGCTAGCACCTACAGCAAGGCCAAACGAGAGTTTCTTAATGGTTACCCAAAACCAATCGATAGCATGCACGTGGAGAACACCACGGCATGCAGGACAGTGTCTGCCGGCACCAATAGATCTCACCCAGATCATCCTCGTGGTCCGACTAGGACACACAACGACTATGGAGCCACAGAAAAACTAAACCAAAGGCTCCACAGGCACATGCACAGAGGCAAAACCAAAGAAGACGTCTGAGGTTGGCAAAGCCAAGCAATTCAAAACGTCGGTAAACTGCACGGGAAACGAAACAACTGTAAAGGTCGAGAGCAACGCGTCGACCTCAAAGGGATCCCAAACAAAAATAGGGCATCACAACCGAACACAGACCACGACCAAAGCCTGGCGTACCACCGATAGGGCTGCCTAGACAAGGCAAAGCAGCCACCCCATAGCGGTAATGGTACAGCCACAAGGAACGGGCCACCACAAGGTGTTCTAGAGGTCGGAAAGCTCAATGCCTCGAACACCGAGCAAACTCGCGAAACAATGCACAAAGCTCATGATCATGGAAAACAGCACAACACACGGTGCTAACACAAGCACCAGGAGCCTCCCAAGTACAACACAATGCACCAGGCTCCAACGACATAAAACAAACCACTCGAGCACGAGCACATGGTGCTACCACAAGCACTACAACCAGGAAAGATGCAACACAGTTGCACCAACGGCCGAAACAACACAGGCTAACAGGAAGGACTCTCCACAAGAGACCTGCCAAAAGCCACACGCAAGAAGCCACAAGCCTGAAAAGGCAGAACAGGCCACACCGGCCGCGAACCCTCTAGGCATAAGGACACGAAGCATCGAAAAGAAAACACACTCAAGGTGCAGTACACAACTGCACCAACGGCCTGAAACAACCCAAGGCCAACCGAAAGGGACTCTCCATCAGAGACCCACACAAGCAAAACACACGGATAACTAGCAGGTTCAAAAGCGCAACAACACATCGGCTCTTAGAAGCACACAAATACAAGACACCGCTCCCACCACGCAGGCGGAGAGGGCACAACACCAGACAGCGACAAGTACCCCAAGCACATCTGAGGCAAAGCGAAACACACACCGGGACGATATTTGCACAAGTAAGCCAAACAATAAAAAACTGGTGTTGCCATACACTGAACACAGGGCACGCTTCCTACATCGTCCAGTCAGGCAACAAGAAACCAGCACAGCAAGAGACGGCACATAGGTCACCACACAACCTATCGCACCACAAGAAAACAACGCGCACGAGGAAGCAACCTGCTCAACCTCAAAATAGCTCAAGGGGAGGGACCTTCACTACAAAGGTCGTCACGATGCGCAACACGGCGCCAAATGCCATGATAGAGCACCGCCACCCCGAGCAACCCATGAAAAGCATAGGAAGAAGGCACACAAACAGGCCCACCTCCTCACACGAAAGAGGAAACCACGACGCAATACTTGTCACGTCCTAATAAAATCATATATTATCGGAGTGACAGAATATCACAAGGAAAAGACACTAAATCCATTCACACTAGATACCTCATAAGTGTCTAATTACAAAAGTTTCCTCATTCAGATCTCACGAGGAATAAGTTAAAAGAAACTTATTACATCACATTTACTAATTACAACACTATAGAGAAGTAACGTAGATAGCTTCTCGTAGATTCATGGTTCACTCAGCACTCTTTTCCCCCTTAATCATTCGTTCCATCTAGATTACCTGAAAAATAGAATTCTGTGAGCTAACTAGCTCAGTAGGATTCAAGTCTATAATCAAGGAGATCAGATACAAAGTAAGTGACAAGGAATTATACATGTAATCATGCTTTACATGTCAAACTGAAATTGCTATACGACACTAGATAGCAAAGTTATGGAACATTGAACTCAAGATTCAAGGATTCATAGTAACATTCACGAACTGTATTGAACTCATATGAACACACAATAAAATGAAATGATGACCAATTAAACACTTAATGATGCTATGCCAAACATCCACTCATCCTTTATCGTTCCGCGCAGCCACTTAAACGAATTGGGTGCTCCTCCCAGGACTAGACTAGCCCTTATTGCCAAGCATAATCTTAAATTGAGTCCAAGACTCTCAATTTGTCATCACCACACTCTTACCTTTGTAATGAATCAATGAAATACAAAGGTTTTACTCATAATCACTCAAGGTTTACATACAAGGACAAGGAACTTGATTTCGTCATTGATTTCTCGAATTGATAATCTCACGAAGACAATTAAGTTCGGAATTGTAGTAATAACTCAAGGTGACAAGAAGGTTAAATTGACTGATTTAAATAGGTGTTTTGATAGTAAAATCCATAATATAAAGGTAGACTAACAAGTAGGACAAAGGGGTATGATTTTCAGGAAAGAACGGAGTCAAAATAAGGCTAGAAACAAGGTTCAGTCAAGACTTGTCGACAGGCCTTGGTCTGCTGTCGACAGGGCTGCACTGCCGAGCTGGGTTTTCAGTTCTGAGTGCATCTGTCGACAGCAAGCCAGGGCCTGTCGACAGGTACACTCAGTCTGAAGTTTCTGGGTTCTGGCCAGAGGTTCCTGTCGACAAGCAGACCTTCGTCTGTCGACAGGGGCTGAGTAAACTGTTGAAGGCTATTCCATTCAACCTCCAATGGTTCTATAAAGTTGCTCTAATGTTCCTAACATGATTTGGATCCTAAACAAGTGTGGTTTCAAATATAAAACTCATGTAGACATGATCTGAAAAAGGGAGATCATGGAATATAATTTGCAAAGATGTTCTAGCTAAAAGTTAACTCAAAGTAGATAATGAGGAGTACTTCTTCTTTGAACTCTTTTCTCCTCACCTTTCTACATTAATCTTATATAAAGTTAACTAACCTAAGAGTCTTATCACTTCTCAACACATCAGGTTAGCTAAAAGTACAAACCGTTGAGTTTCTATCTAATCTAAACAATAGAATCAACACTCTAAATTGGGTCGAATTGTTCGAAGACAACAAGATGTAGATACTTGTGACTTGAGGATCAATTAAAACATGATGTAATGTTGATTTTCTATCATGAACATATTCCTAAACTTCGACAACAATATGATCAATATCAACTTTCAGATTTCACAATGGTCTGAATTTTACACTGGAAGAATGGCATGCTTAGAATTCTTCATACACTAATCAGAGGATCCAAGGAAAGTAGTAGAAGAAAATGGAGAGATCAAGAGAAGAATCCTACCTTACTGAAGTGAGGGTGAGTTCCTTTACTTAGAAATCCACAAAACAAAGAAGAAATGCTAGCTTGAATGTAGAACAGCCTCAACAACAATCCTTCCAGTGCAATGGAACCCAGAAATAGTTGTTGAAGCCTTTTCCAGGTAGAGTTGGCAGCTCAACTCAGTAGAACCACAGCGAATGATCTCAGAAGCAGTATACACCCACTAGCAAGATTGGAGAAAGGTGTGAGCGAAGGAGATGGAAGGCTTTTTATAAGACGAACAGGGCTCTCATACGTTAACACATGGGTCCTGAGGTGTCATGGTGAAAAACCAAGTTGGTTTTCACCCCAACACGTAGCCCATGCAAACATTTCTCAAGTTTACACGTTAGTAACAAACGTGTTTACTGTGCAGGAGAATGTGCTGGCCTCTTGGTTGCCCCACACGTGTGTATGGAAATACCTATAAAAATCCTTCCCGTAATTCCACCATAAATCAGCTGGCCATTTGTTCCTTAAAGAAACCTACCCAAACCATATCTGATTGCCATGAAATTTTGATCATAGACTAATATGATAATTTTACTAATTGTGGTCATTTTAATCAATTTTTAGATTTTATTTTACACTAGGTGAAAAATCACCCGAAAAATGGTCGCGTCGACGGTACCCTGAAATCCGTACGTCGAAAATTCAGATAATTAATATTTATTTCTCCACATTTTTCTGGAAATTATGATGTTCTTGGATTTTTATTTCGATGCGTTTTCCAGTATCGCACTGTGGAGGCACGCACTTCGAGGTACGACACTGGATAATGTTCATTACCACTAATTAAGTCTATCATCCAATTATCACAATTTATTAATAACCCTAAGGTATTTTAACCAAATTACTTCTATTTTCTTAATATTTTAATTTCTGGGGCGTTACAATGCTAGCACTCCACATGAGGCACAGCCAGCCGAACACCCACGATGCTCGCCAAACAACCATCGGCAAGAGTGTGTCGGCACGGAAATGCAAGCAACAACAAACTAAACCACTGGGACCCACAAGTGGTCCCGCCGGCACAACCAACTTGGAAAGCTAACACCACGGCTAACTGGTCAAAACACAGGGCTGCACACAGGGTCAAGGTCCACCACCTTGACCAGAGGCAGACAAGCAGACTGCACGCAACAGTCCAACCCAAAAGTTGCACAACACCGCAAAGTGCTAGTGCAACACAACCAACCAGGGAAAACCGGAACAAGGGGAGCAACCAGCTCAACCCAAAAGCAACTCAAGGGAAGATGACTCCACCCGAAGGTCGCAACAATGCGCACCCTGGCGACACAACACCACAGTGGAGCAACATCACCCCGAGCAACCAACGGAAAGCAGGGGAAGGAGACCCTCACAACGAGTCTCTTCCACAGAAGCACAATCAGCCAGACACTCACGGCACTCACTAGACTACAATTTGACAGAGCACGCAGGGCGTAAGAAACGAAGCAAGCAACTCGACCACGGGGACACACGAAGTCTCACCAGCGCAGCCAAGAAACTCGAAAATGGACAAGAAGACGACCTGGCCAGCACCACGGCCAGACGCACGGCCAAGGGCACGACACCTCGACTGAAAACACCCAAGCAGACTGTAACACGGACAGTCCAATCGGCAACAGCGACAGCTCATCTCCACAGAGAGAGAGCAGCAACAACCAAAACAACACAAGGCAGCATTGGGGAGAACCTCCACCCAAAGCGCCAAGAGTCGTTCTGGAAAAACATTCACCAGAACGCAGCCCAAACAAACTGCCAAAACACACAGCCAACAGAGAGAACACAGCAGCTAGCGGAAGCAACCCAACTGGTTCTGGGAGAACCTCCACCATTACCACCAAGGCGCCATTCTGGAAAACCCACCAGAACGCACCAACCAACACAACAACAGCATACTTCAACCCTGAGGTAACACAACAACCAGAAAAACAAGCCCGGAACAGTCCTGAGAGGAACCCTCACCAGGACAACAGCCAACAGTTCTGGGAAACAGCACCAGAACACAAGGCAACCAAGCGATGCACCTCAACCTCTAGGTCAATGCAACGGCAACCAACCACACAACAGAGACCTCAAACAAAAGAGGTAACACAGTGGAAGACTTCAACGAGCACAGAAGCAGTCCCAGAGGGAGAGGAACCCTCACTAGGACAACAACAAATCAGTTCTGGGAAACATCACCAGAACACAAATAGCCAAACGATGCACCTCAACCCAGAGGGCAATGCCGCAACAACCAGAAACGAGCACAACACAGTTCCAGGGAAACCTCACCTCCACCAGAACCAACAGAGAAGAACTCCAGGAACACCTCACCAGAGTTCACAACTAGCCAGCACAAAGCCGACAACAACCACAGATAGGTGTCGCAGCGCTCAACCAGTGGTGCAACATGGCACACAAGCATCTGCTTAGCTCGAGCAAAGATGCCGACTGAGCATAGCACAGCGCCCAATGGCGCACAGGCACACAAGGCCAAACACACATCCAACAAGGACACTCCCTAACAACAAGGGACTGCCAACAAGGCAAGGACACCTTCGACCGGTTGCGCAGACCACAACCTTGCACCGGTGAAGGCCACACCATACGTAGGCTCTCTCAGCCTTCGCGACACAACCACCCGGACGCATAGGCCGAGGACGAATCCAACCGCAGCACGAGCGAAAACATCAACCACGCTCGCAGCACTCGCACCCAGCAACAGCAGCAACACTCTCCTGCAGCTCACACTCGGACCCTGCTAGAAAGCCAGCCACCTGCAACAAAGAGCCCAAAGCTCACCTAACAGCAACTCTACACGGACGGGCCAGCAGTGTACTAGTACTTTTCTTTGGGAGAGCCATAGTTATTAACTCATTACAAATCTCGTTGGACCCCTGAGCTCTGATACCATGTAACACCAACCCTCCCGGAACCGCGCCAGTGTCACGTCCCGAGAATTACGCAGCGGATATTAGTGCGAATAATTCGAGTCGATATTCCGAGACGTGGACAGTCGGCAAATAAGCCTCTAGCTAGCACGCGCTAAATGTGTATCAACACAAACATCATAATAGGGCCAAATGTTGAACTCAATATAAATTGTATTCAAATCTCATATTTGTCTCAGATGAACTAATACATGACTAAGACTCAATTAAAGCAAAAGTACATGATACCTCACTTCCTACTACATTGTTCTAACACTCACAATAAACTAACTATAGATAGACTCATGTTTGGAATGCTCTTCACTCGGACGCATTCCCATCCTCGACTTGCTCTTCCTCTTGAACTTCATAGTCACCTAGATTGGGAAAAGGTAGGGGATGAGCAAACTAGCCCATTAGGATTTTATCTCAATGTGCGGGCAATGATATAAGTGATTAATATTTTAGAACTAGTCAAGTACGATGAATGATACGCAAGTACGAACAAAACTCATTAAAACATGATATATAAAACAAGCTGGATAGAGTGAACAAGATAGAATAAGATTTTTGAACAAGTGCCAAGAAAGAACTAGCAATAGATCACTTTGCACAAGCACGCAAGATTTCACTTGATGTCAATAGTTTTGAAGAAAGCAAGATATCACTAGTTGCAATAAATGCAGGATGGCCATATCACGCAAGCAAGCAAGCAAGATTGCACAAGCACGTTCAAGTAACACTAATCAGGCACGTAGACACCAATGTACACCAAGAAAAGATCCATCAAGAATGTACACCAGGACACGTGTATGTGGTTATGTATCTAACATTCAACAAACAAGAAAGTACTCCCAGCGCAGATGCAACGCCAGTAATCATTATACCCCATGGTTAACAGTATATTTATGACTCGCCGTCATTGGGGCTAGACTGGAGCCCTTGGACACACTCCGTGCCCTGTCAGCCATCTCATGTAAAATTTTAAATGTAGATATCCACAGTCATTAATAATGGCCAATGAGAGTTTCAATAAGTAAGCATGTGATGTCATGTTCATGATGATGATAAGAAAATAAAAAATTGAACATGATTCCATGAGGACAATAGTCAAAAGATAAATTTGACAGCTGAACGGTAGGATTTACAATTTAGTTCAATCTTTACATTAATGGCTTTAGTCTAGATGGTAATTCACACTCACGAGAACAAGAAGAGAAAGAAGTGCACGCCCTAGATGTATAAGTGTGTAGAAAAGCACATGTGTAAATTCACAATCCGTCAGTCTCAAACTCTCGGAAAAACACTTAACATGATGGCATGCAATGAACAATGCATTTAGCTACAAATGGGTTTACAATATTTAAGATAAAATTTATCACTTAAAGCAAGCTAGAATGGTAACAAAAGTAAATCACAAGTTTCATGTATGATCATATCATTAAGAAAGCAATTAGAATAGTATTCATGTAATTAAGGATTTTTCAATGGGTAAACACTTTTAAGCCATTAAATAGACATTATGTAATGAACAGAACCAAATATGCAATATCTTGTAAAGGTAGTGTCGACACAATCCCTGTGGTGTCGACACTATGCTTCAAACACAAAGCAGAAACATGACAAACTGGTCAGGTAGTGTCGACACTAGTTCAAGTAGTGTCGACACTAGAGACAGGTTCCAGAAGACCTTCTGGAAAATATGGGACAGTGTGTCGACACTAGAGGGGGTAGTGTCGACACTAGATCAGTTCCCAGAACTTCCTGGGTAAAACTGGGACAGTGTGTCGACACTAGATGAGGCAGTGTCGACACTAGATGGCTTTCCCAGAACACTTTCTGGGCTGTTTGTGACAGCGTGTCGACACTAGATAGGGTAGTGTCGACACTAGAGGGCTTCCCAGAACACTCTCTGGGCTGCCTTGGGACAGTGTGTCGACACTAGATGGGGTAGTGTCGACACTAGCTGCCCTCCATGACAAAAACTATGGTCAAGTGTGACCTGAAAACATGTCTCATGCAGCGATTCACTTACCATCTTATAACTCTATACTAATGACATTTAGATAAAACGTTCAACATGAAAGATGACGAGAACAACTAGTAGAAGAACTTTATGTTGAGGGTTTGATCAGATTCCGTCTTGAATCCCAAGAAAAACTGAAGAAGAACAAAAGTCAAGTGTAGCCCGAAATCCAGTATCATGCAGTGACTCTATTCCCACGCCTGTAACTCTCTAACCAAGGATTTTGGACAAAACGTCCAACATAAAAGATGATCGTGACTCAATTAGAAAAACTTTTGTGAAGGAAACTTAGTCAAATTCAGTCTCGAATCACGTGCATAATAAGAAGAACGGGAAAAACCCTAACAGTGCGCGACTTTGGAAAAACACTTATAACTCAAAATATACTCATTAGAATTGATGAAACCAGTGGGAAACGAAAGTTAACTTGATGCTCTACACATTGGTATAGATATATTAAGATTTGGCCCAAGAAAACCTACCTTCTGGGTTGAAGAAGTCTCATTTTTCAGAAAAACCGAGTTCAGACACTCGGAGGAAAACGCTTACTGCTCCGTGTATACTGCATGGAATTTGAGAATTCCATATGGGTTAGAACGTAGCCTTGACCCTCTTTCCAGGGGTATAAGCCTTGCAAGGTTTGGTTTAGGTTTGACTCACCTTTGGTCGACTTCAAGATGATGGTCTGTGCAGGTCGCAGCAGACGAAACAGGGGAGAAGAACGACTTGGTGTGGATGATCTCCTGCTCCCCAGCCACCAAGAACTTCTCCACACGACCCCAGCAAGTTCTAAAACTCTTTCCTAGTTTTGGTGAAGAGTATTTAAGCAACCATGGTGTTTTAGGAGTCCTATTATAACTAGGAAAGCTAAGCTGCGGTTTTGACAGGGCAGTTTCCTATCTTTTGAGGATTCCTTCCTCCCTTAGAGTGTGTGAGGCTTTAGGAAACCTTCCACCATAGATAGGCACGAATTTGGGTTGCCAAGAATGCATGATTGCATCCCAATTCAACTCAAATTCCTCTTTCCATTTCAGCCTATTTAGAGTTACGAATTTCCATGCATTCTCTAGCTTTATTTGATTATTGGGCCAATTGATGTCCATTGACCCGCTTATGATATTGGGTCATTAATATATATGTTGGAAGTCCCTCCAACACTTTTATTAAATTTGATTTCTTTATATATATTAAAATTTCGGGGTGCTACACCCTCCCCCACTTAAGAGAATTTGGTCCCCAAATTCATGTACAGCAAGTTTTTACAAGTGAGGTGTACTTACTTGTGAATAGCTCCGGAAATCTTTTGCGCATTGCTTCCTCGGTTTCCCACGTGTCGTCCTCATCCATGCGTTGATTCCATCTAACCCTTACTAGTGGGATAACCTTGTTCCTTAGTTGGCGCAGTTCCCGGTCCACAATCTTAATTGGCTTCTCTTGATATGTTCCGTCTTTGTTGAACTCCAGAAGCTCGTATTCTATAACATGCCATGGATCTCGTACATACTTTTTCAACATGGATGTGGAACACATTGTGTATTCCATCCATTTGGGTGGTAAAGCGAGACGATATGCCACTTCGCCGACTCTTTCAAGGATTTCGAAAGGCCCGACAAACCTTGGTGACAACTTCCTTTAATGCCAAAACGTCTGATCCCACGGCCTGGAGACACTTCAAGAATACATGTTCACCCACCTGAAACTCCAGGTCTCTTCTTCTATTATCTGCATATGCCTTTTGTCTTTGCTGCGCCACTGCCATTCTTTCTCTGATAAGCTTCACCTTCTCTGTGGTTTCCCTTATCATCTCTGGTCCTAACATTTCTTTTTCGCCAACCTCATACCAGCATATTGGAGATCGGCAACTTCTGCCATAAAGTGCTTCAAATGGTGCCATCTGAATGCTAGCTTGATAGCTATTATTGTAGGCGACTCCACAAGAGGTAAGTGTTCATGCCAGCTACCTCCAAAATCTAGGACACATGCTCTGAGCATATCTTCAATCACCTGGTTGGTTCTCTCGTCTGTCCATCTGTTTGTGGATGGAAAGCCGTGCTAAAATTTAGTTTAGATCCCAAGGAATAATGCAGTCCTTTCCAAAAGTGGGATGTAAACCTGGGGTCTCTATCAGACACGATAGACACCGGTACTCCATGTAATCTGACTATTTCCTTCACATACAATGCAGCCAGAACATCTATTGACCACTTATTCTTCACTGGCAAGAAGTGAGCTGACTTGGTTAAGCGGTCGACTATAACCCAGATACCATCGAATCCACCTCTAGATTTAGGTAGTCCGAAAATAAAATCCATCCCTATACCTTCCCATTTCCATGGGAATTTCTAGGGGTTGGTTTGTTTACCAGCGGGTCGTAAGTGTTCTGCCTTGACCCTTTGACATGTTAAGCATCGGGCGACATACTCCGCCACCTCTCTCTCATATTAGGCCACCAGAAGCTTCTTTTCAAATCCTGATACATTTGGTAGTTCCAGGATGAATAGTATATCTGGTCTTGTGAGCCTCGTCCATAATCATTTTCTTTGTCTCTGCATGGTCGGGTACACAGACTCGATCCCGGAACAATAGCCTTCCATCTTCAGTTAATGAGAAATCTGGCCTCTGGTCCAGATTAGCCTTAATCTCCACAACTATAGGGTCATTGTCTTGGAGTGTTGTGATGTCCTCCAATAGTGTGGGTTGTGCTCTAACACTGCAACAAAGCATCCCTTCTCTTTGATGTCTGCATCAATATTAACTTGGCGAAGTCTTCTAATAACCTCCATTCACCCACCATGAGACTAGACAAGGTAGCCATCGGCTTCCTGCTAAGAGCATCTGCCACGCATTTGCTTTTCCTGGATGATTGAATAGAGAAGTCGAAGTCTTGAGATACTCCAACCACCTCCGTTGCCTCATATTCAAGTCCTGCTGAGAAAACAGATATTTCAAGCTTTTATGGTCAGAAAACACAATGAATTTCTCACCATATAGATAATGACGCCATATCTTCAAGGCGAAGACTACAGCAGCTAGCTCCAGATCATGTACGGGATAATTGTCCTCGTGCTTCTTCAATTGTCTGGATGCGTAGCATACAACTTTCCCTTCTTGCATCAGCACACAGCCAAGGCCGATCCCGGATGCATCGGTGTATACTTCAAAACTACCCCCGGCAGTTGGCAAGGTTAGTACGGGTGCTGAGGTAAGGTGTTCTTTCAATGCCTAAAACTTTCTTCACATTCATCAGTCCATGCGAATGGATTCTCCTTCCTGGTAAGCCTGGTCATTGGTACAGCTATCTTTGAGAAATCTTTAATGAAGCGACGATAATAACCGGCTAACCCCAGAAAGCTTCTGATCTCCGACACAGTTGTCGGCCTTTCCCATTCTTTACCGCCTCCACCTTGGATGGATCTACAGAGATTCCTTCCTTGGATATGATGTGACCAAGGAAAGATACTTCCTCCATCCAGAATTCACACTTACTAAGTTTAGCATAAAGTGGTTATCTCTGAGCACTTGCAGAGCAACCTTCAAGTGTTCCTCATGTTCTTCTTTGGATTTGGAGTAAATAAGGATGTCATCAATGAACACCACTATGAACTGGTCCAAGTAGGGCCTATAAATATTGTTCATAAGTTGCATGAAAGCCGCTGGAGCATTGGTTAATCCGAACGGCATGACCACGAACTCATAGTGACCATACCTACTCCGGAATGCAGACTTGTGAATATCCTCTTCCTTTATCCTTAGTTGATGGTAGCCAGATCTTAGATCTATCTTAGAGAAATATGTGCGCCAGAAATCTGGTCAAACAGTTCATCGATGCGGGGTAGTGGATACTTGTTCTTTATTGTCAACTGGTTCAACTGACGGTAGTCAATGCAAAGCCTCATTGATCCGTCCTTCTTTCTGACGAATAGTACTGGCGCTCCCACGGGGATGTACTAGGCCTGATAAAACCTTGATCTAGCAGTTCTTGGATCTGTCTCTTCAACTCCTGCAATTCAACAGGGGACATGCGATACGGGGCCTTTGAAACAGGGGCTGCCCCAGGGAGTAACTCAATGGTGAAATTTACCTCCCGCAGGTGGTATACCAGGCAATTCCTCAGGAAATACATCAGGATATTCCCTGGCTATTGGAATGTCTTCTAAGGTCGGTTTCCTTTCAGTAGCCAAGACGGAAACTAGGAAAGCATCACAACCCTGGTTGATCAGCTTAGAAGCCTTCAAGGAGGATAAAGATAGGGTGTTTGTGATAACGGGTGCCAAGTAGTGATAGAGTTGGAAGGTTTGATCTTTTAAAAGTGACCCTCCTATGGCGACAGTTTACATCGGCATCATATTTAATTAGCCAATCGACACCCAGAATGGCATCATAACCCTTCATGTCTAAACAGATAAGGTCTGCAGGGAGATTGTGTCCTCCAATTATGGTTTCACACTTTGGCAAGTAGTGAGTGAGTTCAGATTCTGAGCCTAGTGGAGAGGCTACAATGATCTTGGATTTCAAGGGTACAGGTTTGACAGGTAAAGTTGCAGCAAATGTGTGGAAATAAAAGAATATGCAGCTCCCGTATCAATAAGTACAAATGCAGGTTGAGAGTGTATGGAAATGGTACCTTCCACCATACCCCCTCCTCGGGTAGGTCAGCTTCTATGACAGCATTAAGGCGTCCCTGACGCCGTGGTGCATTCTGGGCTCTCCCGGCTGGTCCTTCAGCATAGGACAATTCGGAATACGGTGGTCACGACCACCACATCTCAAGCATGCCCGAGCTTCTTCCAGCATTCCTCAGCTCGGTGTCCTGGTTTATCACAAAACTTGCAGTTTTCAGACGACTGCCTACCTTCCACTTTGACTCTTTATCTCCCGCAGCATCTCTTCCAGCAATTGGCCTCTTGTTGTTGCTGTTGAAGTTGTTATTGTTGCTACGAAACGTTGGAACAGTGTTAGGTGCTCCCTTCTTGACCAAGACCGGCTTAGAGTTGTCCTTGCCCCTCATGCTCTCTACCTTAGCCATGGTGTCCTCCACTAGCTGAGCTTTGGACCATCTCAGTGTAAGTTTGAATGTTGTGTGGTCCGAGCCTTTCAATGAACATGGGCCTGAGTCCATCCATGAAACGGTTGGCTTTCAGCCTTTCTGTGCCCACAAGATGTGGGGCATACACTGCCAGACGAGCAAACTGAGCTTCATACTCAGCCACAGACATGTTCTTTTGTTTTAGTGCAGCAAACTCTGCTGCCTTCTTCTCCTTCACTCTCTCAGAGAAATATTTTCCCGGAATATCTCCAGGAATCCGGCCCACTCTAGTTCAGCTATATTAGGCAGATGGGCCGAAGTGGCCTTCCACCAAGCTCGGGCATCCTTAGTAAATTGGAAAGTGGCCAGTACCACTTTTCTCTTATTAGTACATTGCATCAACTGGAAAATCCTTTCCATCTCCTCTGCCAATTTCTCTGCCTCGTCCGGATCAGGGGATCCAGAGAAACGAGGAGGGTTTAAACTCCTAAAATTCCGGTGCAGATCACCGGCTCCATTCCTTGCAGCTCCAGCCTGATTTCCAGCCTGAACCACATTTTGTAATGCCTGAGTCAATCCAGCCACGGTTCCTGCATCGCTTGCCATTGGTTACGAGCCATTGCAGTTGAGTGAGAGAGTTATGAGGTTCCTGAGAAAAGGATGGAAACTAATTAATGTCTCTCGATACATTATAAGAGTCAATGGGTAAGAGTGTTTTATTTCTTTCTGACACATTCCCAGTCTCTACCCATTCTCACCAGGTATTATATTTAATTTCCATGACCTAGGTTCCATAGGTATCTCTTCCTGAGACATATCCTATTTGGTGTTCCTAGGCTCTGATACCACTAAACTGTCACGTCCCGAGAATTACGCAGCGGATATTAGTTCGAATAATTCGAGTCGATATTCCGAGACGTGGACAGTCGGCAAATAAGCCTCTAGCTAGCACGCGCTAAATGTGTATCAACACAAACATCATAATAGGGCCCAAATGTGAACTCAATATAAATTGTATTCAAATCTCATATTGTCTCAGATGAACTAATACATGACTAAGACTCAATTAAAGGAAAAGTACATGATACCTCACTTCCTACTACATTGTTCTAACACTCACATAAACTAACTATAGATAGACTCATGTTTGGAACGCTCTTCACTCGGACGCATTCCCATCCTCGACTTGCTCTTCCTCTTGAACTTCATAGTCACCTAGATGGGAAAAGTAGGAGATGAGCAAACTAGCCCAGTAGGATTTATATCTCAATGTGCGGACAATGATATAAGTGATTAACATTTTAGAACTAGGCAAGTACGATGAATGATATGCAAGTACGAACAAAACTCATTAAAACATGATATATAAAACAAGCTGGATAGAGTGAACAAGATAGAATAAGATTTTTGAACAAGGTGCCAAGAAAGAACTAGCAATAGATCACTTTGCACAAGCACGCAAGATTTCACTTGATGTCAATAGTTTTCAAGAAAGCAAGATCACTAGTTGCAATAAATGCAGGATGGCCATATCACGCAAGCAAGCAAGCAAGATTGCACAAGCACGTTCAAGTAACAATAATCAGGCACGTAGACACCAATGTACACCAAGAAAAGATCCATCAAGAATGTACACCAGGACACGTGTATGTGGTTATGTATCTAACATTCAACAAGCAAGAAAGTACTCCAGCGCAGATGCAACGCCAGTAATCATTATACCCATGGTTAACAGTATATTTATGACTCGCCGTCATGGGGCTAGACTGGAGCCCTTGGACACACTCCGTGCCCTGTCAGCCATCTCATGTAAAATTTTAAATGTAGATATCCACAGTCATAATAATGGCCAATGAGAGTTTCAATAAGTAAGCATGTGTAATGTCATGTTCATGATGATGATAAGATAAAATAAATAAATTGAACATGATTCCATGAGGACAATGGTCAAGAGATAAATTTGACAGCTGAACGGTAGGATTTACAATTTAGTTCAATCTTTACATTATGGCTTTAGTCTAGATGGTAATTCATACTCACGAGAACAAGAAGAGAAAGAAGTGCACGCCCTAGATGTATAGTGTGTAGAAATGCACATGTGTAAATTCACAATCCGTCAGTCTCAAACTCTCGGAAAAACACTTAACATGATGGCATGCAATGAACAATGCATTTAGCTACAAATGGTTTACAATATTTTAAGATAAAATTTATCACTTAAAGCAAGCTAGAATGGTAACAAGAGTAAATCACAAGTTTCATGTATGATCATATCATTAAGAAAGCAATTAGAATAGTATTCATGTAATTAAGGATTTTTCAATGGGTTAAACACTTTAAGCCATTAAATAGACATTATGTAATGAACAGAACCCAAATATGCATATCTGTAAAGGTAGTGTCGACACAACCCTGCTGGTGTCGACACTATGCTTCAAACACAAAGCAGAAACATGACAAACTGGTCAGGTAGTGTCGACACTAGTTCAAGTAGTGTCGACACTAGAGACAGGTTCCAGAAGACCTTCTGGAAAACATGGGACAGTGTGTCGACACTAGAGGGGTAGTGTCGACACTAGATCAGTTCCAAAACTTCCTGGGTAAAACTGGGACAGTGTGTCGACACTAGATGAGGCAGTGTCGACACTAGATGGCTTTCCCAGAACACTTTCTAGGCTGTTTGTGACAGCGTGTCGACACTAGATGGGGTAGTGTCGACACTAGAGGGCTTCCCAGAACACTCTCTGGGCTGCCTTGGGACAGTGTGTCGACACTAGATGGGGTAGTGTCGACACTAGCTGCCCTCCATGACAAAACCTATGGTCAAGTGTGACCTGAAAACATCTCATGTAGCAATTCACTACCATCTTATAACTCTCTAACTAATGACATTTAGATAAAACGTTCAACATGAAAGATGACGAGGACAACTAGTAGAAGAACTTTATGTTGGAGGTTTGATCAAATTCGTCTCGAATCCCGAGAAAACATGAATAAGAACAAAAACTCAAGTGTAGCCCGAAATCCCAGTATCATGCAGTGACTCTATCCCACGCCTGTAACTCTCCAACAAAGGATTTTGGGGAAACATGTCCAACATAAAAGATGATCGTGACTCCATTAGAAAAACTTTGTGAAGGAACTTAGTCAAATTCAGTCTCGAATCACGTACATAATAAGAAGAACGGGAAAAACCCTAACAGTGCGCGACTTTGGAAAAAACACTTATAACTCAAAATATACTCATTAGAAATTGATGAAACAGGGGGAAACGAAAGTTAACTTGATGCTCTACACATTGGTATAGGATATATTAGATTTGGCCCGAGAAAATCTACCTTCTGGGTTGAAGAAGTCTCATTTTTTCAGAAAACCGAGTTCAGACACTCGGAGGAAAACGCTTACTGCTCCGTGTATACTGCATGGAATTTGAGAATTCCACTTGGGTTAGAACGTAGCCTTGACCCTCTTTCCAGGGGTATAAGCCTTGCAAGGTTGGTTTAGGTTTGACTCACCTTTGGTCGACTTCAAGATGATGGTCTGTGCAGGTCGCAGCAGACGAAACAGGGGAAGAACGACGCTTGGTGTGGATGATCCTGCTCCCCAGCCACCAAGAACTTCTCACACACGACCCCAGCAAGTTCTAAAACTCGTTCCTAGGTTTTGGTGAAGAGTATTTAAGCAACCATGATGTTTTAGGAGTCCTATTATAACTAGGAAAGCTAAGCTGCGGTTTTGACAGGGCAGTTTCCTATCTTTTGAGGATTCCTTCCTCCCTTAGAGTGTGTGAGGCTTTAGGAACCTTCCACCATAGATAGGCACGAATTTGGGTTGCCAAGAATGCATGATTGCATCCCAATTAACCTCAAATTCCTCTTTCCAATTTCAGTCTATTTAGAGTTACGAATTTCCATGCATTCTCTAGCTTTATTTGATTATTGGGCCAATTGATGCCATTGACACGCTTATGATATTGGGTCATTAATATATAATGTTGGAAGTCCCTCCAACACTTTTATTAAATTTGATTTCTATAATATTAAAATTTCCGGGGTGCTACAGCCAGGGACCCCGAAGGCGTGCCCGCCACCCATGGATCTGAAGACTCGGAAGAGTTAGAATTTAGTCCAGTGAGATAAGCAATGAATCAAATAACTATAACAAGAAAGTTCATACATTAATAAGGAAATAATGTACAACATGTCCCAATAAAATACAGGTACAGAAAGAAAGGTGCAGTCCTTAAGGGGCATACCACGAGGACTTGCAAAAAGGCCACCCTCAACTCACTCCTGCTACAAGAGCACTCACGCTCACAACTCACACTGCTGGCAACGTGCGGCGCAACACACTGCTACCACAACCGTCTGGCAACGAACTCCTGTGACAGTGAGTCCCTACTTGGAGAGAGTGGGGGGTGAGCCTCGCGAACAAGGCTCAGTAGGGATAACCAGTCCCTTACCAGCCAGAGCAGCAGGAACTCCAACAAAAGCGGAAGCAAACTACTCTAGAAAGCAGTAAAGCGAGAAACGCCTACCACAGAGTACTACAAAGCAGCGGACAGAGTAACGCCATGAATCACAACCAGGGTGGGCCCAACACGACTCCCGCAGAACCAGCGGAGTCAAAACACAATGCGGAAGCAACCCTCGGCACACACCCGCCGAGATAAGAAGCTCACGGAACCCGAACGAAGAGAAACCACGTGAGACCAGAGTCTCACGACACAAGCACAACATCCCAGACCTCCACGAGGTCGGAAAGGAACAACCAGGTGTCACCACGAGAGACACGAGCAACCACATGAGAACGACGTCTCACCACTAGCACGGCCACCTCGGACCTCCACAAGGTCGAGGGCCCACAAGCAAAACCACCGTGGACCTCGGACACTCCCCGAGGGAGGAACTACACACTCTGGTGCCACCATGGACGGCATCAAGGAACGGGGTTTTCGAAACAGCAGTCGGGTGTCTGCACAAGGCACCCCGAGAGAACCCGCAGAGCGGAAACCACTAAACACGGCCCACAAGGCCAAACCAACCAAACCCACGGCACTAGACACGGCTAGGCTACAACCAACGTGCAAGCTTGGGAGACGGACTCACTTAGAAACAACGTGAGAAGCTCCGTCACAGGAAGTGCAACCAACCACTGCCACAGGCAGCTAAGAGAGGGACACACAGTCCACCCCTCTTGCTCGCCAGCCGCTGACTCCTGCCTACGACCTCCCTAGGTAGAGTGAGGCTAGCGAGTCACAGCAAAGAACAACTACAAACTACCACAGCCCGGCCAAGCTGCGGCCCCACACCTACCCTCCCTACGTGGCTCCAGAACCACCGTAGAGCGAGGCAATGAGAAGGACTAGCTGGTCCGCACCGAAAGAGCACCACAACAACCTCAGCGACCCAGACCCAGCTAAGGGAGCTCCACAAGCGAATCTACGCCACTATCCCCACCGTTTTCCCCTCTGCTACAAGTCCGCCACACTAGGCTGTCGACTCGAGCACGCTCGTAGCCCGGAGAACTCCCTCGACATGCTCCCGAGGATGGGGGTCCCAAGTAACGGTAACAACCTATCTCGCGGACAAGCCCTCAAGTGCCGAGCATCGGGCGAAAGAGAAACTGGCGGGGCAACCACCACAGAAACCGGCACAGCTGGCTTGTAACCAAGACAAGCCCAGCAGGCACAGGCACACACGGCACCCTTCCGGAAACACCACCAGACAGAACAGAAACCATCGCTCTTCTAATAATCGATTGACAGTCAGACAACAATTATTAGACAGACGCAAGCCTCCTAGCACCACCGCTAGGACACGGCCACGAAGGTGTCACCTTCGGTCACAAAATGCAGTGAGCCAACCTGCCGCGTTCCCACCAGAAGGTCCTAAGGGCACACCTACCCTGGGGCACACACCAACACGCCAACCGCGGCCACGGAAACAACTGAGGCAGACTAGATGCTGTCGCGACCTACTAGGCCATCGCGATGGAATCGCGACAGGCAGGGCCACCGTGACAAGTGCTGAGTCGCGACGGGCAGGGGCATCGCGACAAGAACCTTGTCGCGACAGGGAACCGGGTCGCGACACGACTCTTATCGCGACGGCCAACCGCGTCGTGATAAGGTCGCGCCCGACCAGGGCGACTCCTTATCTGATGTCGCGACGCGCACTGCGGTCGTGACATCAGCTGGAAGGCAGACTGCAGGGATGCTACATCCCGGGGTCGCCCACACACTACAAACTACACAACCACGGGGAGGGGAGCATGAGGAAAGCTGTAGAACTATCTACAAAGCCACAAGAGCTCCCAATCACCCGGATTGGGAAGGGAACAACGAAATCCTACCAGAAATGAAGAACCGAACCCACGAAGGCCTTCACGACACTCGGCTGCCTCCTCCTCGCTCCTCGCCGCTCCACCACTCCACCACGAGCTGACGGCACCGCCACCGAGCTCCAACCGCCGGAGAACAAGGGAGGGGAAACCTTCCCACCTTGAAGAGGAGGAGGAAGGGAGAAGGGAAAAGAAGGGAAAGGGGCGCGGCCAAGGCTTTTAGCCTTCGGCCCCCAGAACGCGACGGGGGGGGTCGCGTACCAACCTTAATGCGACGGCCCTGCACACCACGACCAGAACGCGTCCCATAGGGATGCCGCGATAACTAGACAGATCAGTCTGCCACGCCTGCCACTCTGACAGGCGTCAAACGACCAAAATAGGGAAAGCAGTCGTGACCTGTTGACCGGGTGCGACAAGAATGCGACGCGAAGCAGAAAGCGGTCACAATAGAGATGACTGTCGCTACGGGCACCTCCGTCGCGACACTAACGCGTCGCCCAGCTGGACGTGTTAGTGGCCAGTCATCCAACACGCGAACGGGGAAAAACCGGAAAGCTCGAGATGTTACAATACATCCAATAAAAAAAATAATTTCATCCTCGAAATTTAAGGGCGAAACCTGGTCGGAGAAAACAACAGGTGGCACAGAGCACACAAGCAGATGTCGACAACTCCACAGGGCGGCGCGCACCAAGCCGACCAGAAACACTAAAACTGCCAGTCGGAAACCATGCGACAGAACCCTCAATAGACCACGCTATTGAGAACAACTGGTCAGTAACTCCCTCTGTCACCAGCAACTAGATAGAGGTCCCAGTTACTGACGGCAAACCGAGGAAAATGCCAAGAGGTCAACCGTAAGACTCCGCTGAATGGATCCGCACATCTAGCAATAGCTAGCACCTACGGCAAGGCCAAACGAGAGTTTCTTAACCCAAAACCAATCGAAAGCATGCACGTGGAGAACACCACGGCATGTAGGACAGTGTCCGCCGCACCACTAGATCTCACCAGATCATCCTCGTGGTTCGACAAGGACACACAACGACTGTGGAGCCACAGAAAAACTAAATCAAAGGCTCCATCGGCACATGCACAGAGGCAAAACAAAGAAGATGTCTGAGTTTGGCATAATCAAGCAACTCAAAACGTCGGTAAACCGCATGGGAAACGAACAACTGCAAAGGTCGAGAGCAACGCATCGACCTCAAAGGGATCCCAAACCAAAACAGGGCATCACAACTGAACACAGGCCACGACCAAAGCTTGGCGTACCACTGATAGGGCTGCCTAGACAAGGCAAAGCAGCCACCCTATAGCGGTAACGGTACAGCCACAAGGCACGGGTCAGCACAAGGTGTTCTAGAGGCGGAAAGCTCAACGCCTCGAACACCGAGCAAACTTGCGAAACAACGCACAAAGCTCAAGATCAGGGAAAACAGCACAACACACGGTGCTAACACAAGCACCAGGAGCCTCCCAAGGTACAACACAATGCACCCAGGTTCCCGACGACATAAAACAAACCACTCGAGCACGAGCACATGGTGCTACCACAAGCACTACAACCAGGAAAGATGCAACACAGTTGCACCAACGGCCGAAACTGTCACGTCCCGAGAATTACGCAGCGGATATTAGTTCGAATAATTCGAGTCGATATTTCGAGACGTGGACAGTCGGCAAATAAGCCTCTAGCTAGCACGCACTAAATGTGTATCAACACAACATCATAATAGGGCCCAAATGTTGAAATCAATATACTTGTATTCAAATCTCATATTTGTCTCAGAAACTAATACATGACTAAGACTCAATTAAAGCAAAAGTACATAATACCTCACTTCTACTACATTGTTCTAACACTCACAATAAACTAACTATAGATAGACTCATGTTGGAACGCTCTTCACTCGGACGCATCCCATCCTCGACTTGCTCTTCCTCTTGAACTTCATAGTCACCTTGATTGGGAAAAGGTAGGGGATGAGCAAACTAGCCCAGTAGGATTTATATCTCAATGTGCGGGCAATAATATAAGTGATTAACATTTTAGAACTAGGCAAGTACGATGAATGATATGCAAGTACGAACAAAACTCATTAAAACATGATATAAAACAAGCTGGATAGAGTGAACAAGATAGAATAAGATTTTTGAACAAGGTGCCAAGAAAGAACTAGCAATAGATCACTTTGCACAAGCACGCAAGATTCACTTGATGTCAATAGTTTTCAAGAAAGCAAGATATCACTAGTTGCAATAAATGCAGATGATCATATCACGCAAGCAAGCAAGCAAGATTGCACAAGCACGTTCAAGTAACACTAATCAGGCACGTAGACACCAATGTACACCAAGAAAAGATCCATCAGAATGTACACTAGGACACGTGTATGGGTTATGTATCTAACATTCAACAAGCAAGAAAAGTACTCCCAGCGCAGATGCAACGCCAGTAATCATTATACCCCATGGTTAACAGTATATTATGACTCATCGTCATTGGGGCTAGACTGGAGCCCTTGGACACACTCCGTGCCCTGTCAGCCATCTCATGTAAAAATTTAAATATAGATACCCACAGTCATAAATAATGGCCAATGAGAGTTTCAAAAAAAAAGTAAGCATGTGTAATGTCATGTTCATGATGATGATGAGAAGAAATAAATAAATTGAACATGATTCCATGAGGACAATAGTCAAGAGATAAATTCGGCAGCTGAATGATAAGATTTACAATTTAGTTCAATCTTTACATTAATAGCTTTAGTCTAGATGGCAATTCACACTCACGAGAACAAGAAGAGAAAGAAGTGCACGCCCTAGATGTATAAGTGTGTAGAAATGCACATGTGTAAATTCACAATCCGTCGGTCTCAAACTCTCGAAAAAACACTTAACATGATGGCATGCAATGAACAATGCATTTAGCTACAAATGGGTCTACAAGATTTTAAGATAAAATTTATCACTTAAAGCAAGCTTGAATGGTAACAAGAGTAAATCACAAGTTTCATGTATGATCGTATCATTAAGAAAGCAGTTAGAATAATATTCATGTAATTAAAGATTTTTCAATGGGTTAAACACTTTTAAGCCATTAAATAGACATTATGTAATGAACAGACCTAAAACATGCAATATCTTGTAAAGGTAGTGTCGACACAACCCATGCTGGTGTCGACACCATGCTTCAAACACAAAGCAAAAACATGAAAAATTGGTCAAGTAGTGTCGACCCAGGATCAGGTAGTGTCGACACAGTGCTTCAAATACAAGGCAAAAAGGTCAAGTAGTGTCGACACTAGATCAGTAGTGTCGACACTAGAGACAGCTTCCAGAAAACCTTCTGGCCAATATGGGACAGTGTGTCGACACTAGATCATCTAGTGTCGACACTAGATCAGCTCCTAGAAACTTTCGGGTCAAACTGGGACAGTGTGTCGACACTAGATGGGGTAGTGTCGACACTAGAGGCCTTCCCAGAACACTTTCTGGGCTGTTTTGGGACAGGGTGTCGACACTAGATGAGGTAGTGTCGACATTAGTTGCCCTCCAGAACAAAAACATATGGTCAAGTGTAACCCGAAAATATGTCTCATGTAGCGATTCACTTACCCATCTTATAACTCTCTAACTAATGACATTTAGACAAAATGTTCAACACGAAAGATGACGAGGACAACTATTAGAAGAACTTTGATGTTGGGGGTTTGATCAAATTCCATCTCGAATCCCAAAAAACAGATAAAGAACAAAAAGTCAAGTGTAGCCCGAAATCCCAGTATCATGCAGTGACTCTATTCCCACGCCTGTAACTCTCTAAGCAAGGATTTTGGACAAAACGTCCAACATAAAAGATGATCGAGACTCCAATTAGAAAAACGTTTGTGAAGGAAGTTTAGTCAAATTCAGTCTCGAATCACATGCATAATAAGAAGAACGGGAAAAACCCTAACAGTGCGCGACTTTGGAAAAACACTTATAACTCAAAATATACTCATTAGAATTCGATGAAACCAGTAGGAAACGAAAGTTAACTTGATGATCTACACATTGGTATAGGATATATTAAGGTTTGGCCCGATAAAACCTACCTCTGGGTTGAAGAGTCTCGTTTTTCCAGAAAACCCGAGTTCAGACACTCGGAGGAAAACGCTTACTGCTCCGTGTATACTGCATGGAATTTGAGAATTCCACTTGGGTTAGAACGTAGCATTGACCCTCTTTCCATGGGTATAAGCTTTGGAAGGTTTGGTTTAGGTTTGACTCACCTTTGGTCGACTTCAAGATGATGGTCTGTGCAGTCGCAGCAGACGAAACAGGGGAAGAAGAACGACTTGGTGTGGATGATCTCCTGCTCCCCATCCACCAAGAACTTCTCCACACGACCCCAGCAAGTTCTAAACCTCATTCCTAGGTTTTGGTGAAGAGTATTTAAGCAACCATGGTGTTTTAGGAGTCCTATTATAACTAGGAAAGCTAAGCTGCGGTTTTGACAGGGCAGTTTCCTATCTTTTGAGGATTCCTTCCTCCCTTAGAGTGTGTGAGGCTTTAGGAAACCTCCCACCATAGATAGGCACGAATTTGGGTTGCCAAGAATGCATGATTGCATCCCAATTCAACTCAAATTGCCTCTTTCCAATTTCAGCCTATTTAGAGTTACGAATTTCCATGCATTTTCTAGCTTTATTTGATTATTGGGCCCAATGATGTCCATTGGCCCAGTTATGATATTGGGTCATTAATGTATAATGTTGGAAGTCTCTCCAACACTTTTATTTAATTTTTGATTGCGTCGTATTTCCATGTTAACGGTTTCCCGACTTGTTTCCTAATTTGGATAATCGGTCATAATAGCTCTTAAACCTAGTCCAAATGATTTTATTGACCCAAATTTCTTGATGGGTCATTAGAGGATATTATTTGAAGTCCATATATGATTTTTATTTAATTTTCTGACTCATCCGAGTACATGTAATAATGATTTGTCGACTTATTCATGAATTACGATAATAAGTCGCAAAACACTTTAAACTTGGCTAATAAGATTTTTCTTGGCATAAATTTCTTTGTGAAACATCTAGTAATAATGTTTAGGGTTGATTTATAATTTTTACAGAATTTTCCGATGTGTTTTAGCATATACGTTAATGATACATATGTTTAAATACTCTTGTATTATGAAATTATTTATTTCCATTTATTCAAATTTTTATGTATTTAAAATTTTCGGGGTGCTACACCCTCCCCCACTTAAGAGAATTTGGTCCCCCAATTCATTGATCATAATTGGCTTTTGAAAGTTATGATCCTTTAGTTGGTTTCAGATTTAATTCGTCTAACTTGTTTAAACATCGTGGATACCAGTCCAAAATCTACACCTATGGCCACCAGTACTATTCATTTGGTTCCTTCCACTCCTGCTTTCCCTTCCATGTTTGTTATAACTCCATCTTACTCCTCCAGATGAACTATGGTATCGCTACTAGATTATTCCTTTTCAATTTCTCCTTAATGATCTCCCCCACTTAGAAATGTACCAATAAGATAACATCATAAGATCAGTCTAGGGGTTTAACAATCATACCTCCTTCCGGAAACTCCACTTGCGTCATTGCATTCACCCGTCCCTGACGCTTTACCACTTCTTGGTTCCTTCCAGCTTGGTCTTTTAGCATGGGACAGTTCGGTATACGATGTTCATGACTCCCACATCGCAAGCAAGCCCCGGCCTTTCCAGCACTTGTCCGTATGGTGCCCAGGCTTGTTGCAAAATTTACAATACTCTACCGTCATTGCTTCTTACTTTGATCTTTTTCTCCATGCCATAGTCCTTCCCAGTGGTTGGCCTTTGTTGTTGTTATTATTGTTATTGGGGAAAGTTCCAGTTGTATCAACTGATCCTCTTTTTATAAAGGTCGGCTTTGAGATGTCCTTCCCCCTCATGCCTTCCACCTTAGCCATGGTGTCTTCTACCAGCTGAGCTCTTTAAACCATCTCCGTGTAAGTTTGAATATTGTGGTCCGAGCCTTTCAATGAACATGGGCCTGAGCCCGTCCATGAAACGGTTAGCCTTTAATCTTTCTGTTCCCACCAAATGTGGGGCATATACAGTAAGTCGTGCGAACTGAGCCTCATACTCAGCACGGACATCCCTTTCTGTTTTAGTGCGGCAAACTCTGCTGCCTTCTTCTCCTTGACTCTCTCAGAGAAATACTTTCCTCAGAATATCTCCAGGAATCCGGCCCACTCTAGTTCAGCTACATTGGACAGGTGGGCCGAGGTGGCCTTCCACCATGCTCGAGCATCTTAGTAAATGGAAAGTGGCCAGTACCACTTTCTCTCTATTAGTGCATTGCATCACCTGGAAAATCCTTTCTATATCCTCTTGCCAATTCTCTGCCTCGTCGGATCAGGGGATCCAGAGAAACGAGGAGGGTTTAAACTACTAAAATTCCGGTGCAGATCACTGGCTCCATTCCTTGCAGCTCCGGCCTGATTTCCAGCCTGTACCACATTTTGCAGGGCCTGAGTCAATCCAACTATTGTTTCTTGCATAGCTTGCCATTGGTTGCGAGCCATTGCAGTGAATTGAGAGAGTTATGAGGGTTCCTGAGAAAAGGATGGAAACCAATCAATGTCTCTAGATACATTATACGAGTCAATGGGTAGGAGTGTTTTATTCTTTCTAACATATTCCCAGTCTCTACCCATTCACCAGGTATTATATTTAATTTCCATGACCTAGGTTCCATAGGTATCTCCTATTCCTGAGACATATCCTATTTGGTATTCCTAGGCTCTGATACCACTAAACTGTCACGTCCCGAGAATTACGCAGCGGATATTAGTTCGAATAATTCGAGTCGATATTTCGAGACGGGACAGTCGGCAAATAAGCCTCTAGCTAGCACGCAAAATGTGTATCAACACAACATCATAATAGGGCCCAAATGTTGAACTCAATATAACTTGTATTCAAATCTCATATTTGTCTCAGATAAACTAATACATGACTAAGACTCAATTAAAGCAAAAGTACATAATCCTCACTCCTACTACATTGTTCTAACACTCACAATAAACTAACTATAGATAGACTCATGTTTGGAACTCTCTTCACTCGGACGCATTCCCATCCTCGACTTGCTCTTCCTCTTGAACTTCATAGTCACCTAGATTGGGAAAAGGTAGGGGATGAGCAAACTAGCCCAGTAGGATTTATATCTCAATGTGCGGGCAATAATATAAGTGATTAACATTTTAGAACTAGGCAAGTACGATGAATGATATGCAAGTACGAACAAAACTCATTAAAACATGATATATAAAACAAGCTGGATAGAGTGAACAAGATAGAATAAGATTTTTGAACAAGGTGCCAAGAAAGAACTAGCAATAGATCACTTTGCACAACCACGCAAGATTTCACTTGATGTCAATAGTTTTCAAGAAAGCAAGATATCACTAGTTGCAATAAATGCAGGATGACCATATCACGCAAGCAAGCAAGCAAGATTGCACAAGTGCGTTCAAGTAACACTAATCAGGCACGTAGACACCAATGTACACCAAGAAAAGATCCATCAAGAATGTACACCAGGACACGTGTATGTGTTATGTATCTAACATTCAACAAGCAAGAAAGTACTCCCAGCGCAGATGCAACGCCAGTAATCATTATACCCCATGGTTAACAGTATATTTATGACTCGCCGTCATTGGGGCTAGACTGGAGCCCTTGGACACACTCCGTGCCCTGTCAGCCATCTCATGTAAAATTTAAATGTAGATACCCACAGTCATAAATAATGGCCAATGAGAGTTTCAAAAAAAAAGTAGCATGTGTAATGTCATGTTCATGATGATGATGAGAAGAAAAAATAAATTGAACATGATTCCATGAGGACAATAGTCAAGAGATAAATTCGGCAGCTGAATGATAAGATTTACAATTTAGTTCAATCTTTACATAATAGCTTTAGTCTAGATGGCAATTCACACTCACGAGAACAGAAGAGAAAGAAGTGCACGCCCTAGATGTATAAGTGTGTAGAAATGCACATGTGTAAATTCACAATCCGTCGGTCTCAAACTCTCGGAAAAACACTTAACATGATGGCATGCAATGAACGATGCATTTAGCTACACATGGGTCTACAAGATTTTAAGATAAAATTTATCACTTAAAGCAAGTTTGAATGGTAACAAGAGTAAATCACAAGTTTCATGTATGATCGTATCATTAAGAAAGCAGATGAATAATATCATGTAATTAAAGATTTTTCAATGGGTTAAACACTTTTAAGCCATTAAATAGACATATGTAATGAACAGACCAAAACATGCAATATCTTGTAAAGGTAGTGTCGACACAACCCATGCTGGTGTCGACACCATGCTTCAAACACAAAGTAAAAACATGAAAAACTGGTCAAGTAGTGTCGACACAGTGCTTCAAATACAAGGCAAAAAGGTCAAGTAGTGTCGACACTAGATCAAGTAGTGTCGACACTAGAGACAGCTTTCAGAAAACCTTCTGGCCAATATAGGACAGTGTGTCGACACTAGATCATCTAGTGTCGACACTAGATCAGCTCTCTCAGAAACTTTCTGGGTCAAACTGGGACAGTGTGTCGACAGTAGATGGGGTAGTGTCGACACTAGAGGCCTTCCCAGAACACTATCTGGGCTGTTTTGGCACAGGGTGTCGACACTAGATGAGGTAGTGTCGACACTAGTTGCCCTCCAGAACAAAAACATATGGTCAAGTGTAACCCGAAAACATGTCTCATGTAGCGATTCACTTCCCATCTTATAACTCTCTAACTAATGACATTTAGACAAAATGTTTAACATGAAGATGACGAGGACAACTAGTAGAATAACTTTTCGGTTGGGGGTTTGATCAATTCTCTCGAATCCTGAGAAAACAGATGAAGAACAAAACGTCAAGTGTAGCCGAAATCCCAGTATCATGCAGTGACTCAATTCCCACCCCTGTAACTCTCTAACCAAGATTTTTGGACAAAACGTCCAACAAAAAAGATGATCGTGACTCCAATTAGAAAAGCTTTTGTGAAGGAAGTTTAGTCAAATTCAGTCTCGAATCACGTGCATAATAAGAAGAACGGG